>JAOTQJ010051558.1:0-14420 GCA_025642045.1 Solanum sejunctum
TTCTGGGAGCTGCTGCAGGTGAGGATAGGGCCTAAAAACAGAGGAAACTCTGCCGAATTTTTGGTAGATTTTTAAGACTTTAAGTTGAGGTTTTGCGATTTGATGTTGGTTTAAGTGCCTAATCGGCACAAGTCATGGCCCCGGGGGTGGGCTGTGACTGAGTTTGAGGTAGATTATTGGGTATATTTGAAGGTGTCACCAATGAAAGGTGTCATGAGGTTTGGTAAGAAGAAGAAGTTGAGTCTGTGTTATATCAGACTATACTAGAATGTGAGAAGGATTGGAAAGGTTGCTTATGAGCTAGATTTGCCTTCCAAGCTAGACGGAGTTCACCCGGTATTTCGTGCATCGATGCTAAAGAAGTGTTTGGGGGATCCGGCCTTGGAAATTCCTATTAAGAGTACAGAAGTGAAGGATAGTCTATCTTATGAAGCAATTCCTGTCCAAATCCTTGATCGACAAGTCCGTAAGCTGAGGAATAAAGAGATAGCCTCTCTTAAGGTCCTGTGGAGGAACCAATTTGTTAAGAAATCTATGTGGGAAGCTGAGGAAGCAATGTAACTCAAATACCCACATCTATTTGTGCCAAATGATGACTACTTTGAAGGTAAAGGTCCTTATCCTTAACGTTATTGAATGTCTTCTATCATTGAGTTGATGCATTTATTAAATTCTATTTTTGAGTAAAACACAGAGATAGATAAGTGATGGGTAGTTAAGAGCTTGAGAGTTCCCAAGCGAGGAATGAGATGAGTTTTGAGATTACTCATGCTTTTATTCTATCCTTATCATTGGAGGGCGAATGATCCCAAGGAGAAGATGATATAACACCCCATGAAATTATTGAAATGCCCCTAAAACGTAATCTTGCGCACAATGCATCTTTCAAAGCTCAGATGGGAAATCTAAGATCGAATTTGCAATTAGTGCAAAAAATTGAGTCAGAAAATGATTGTGATCCAATTTAAGAACTACCGGAGTGAAAATAATTTTTGGTAATTAATTGAAACCAGTGTCTGTTCGCACCCATGGTGCGATGCGGAGAGGCCGTAGATCAACACTTTGGTTCTTTCTTCATTATTTTGACACAAATTGAAAGTCCCAAAAATTAGCAAAAATGTATTGGTCCACGTCCCTGGCACATCGCGAACTAGTACATTAGTTTTAAACTTTTTTAAAAAAATTCAGGAAGGGTATTTTAGTCATTATCAACCCATTTTTTAAGTCTTAAAATATAGCGATTCAGGGTTCAAAACCCATTACTTTTCTAAGTTTTCTACATGAGGGTTTCTAAGAGAAGAATAACAAAGAGTAGAGGGTTCTGGATTTGGGTGTAAGTTCTTGAAGGAAGCTTGATAACTCTTCAACCTAAGTATGTAAAGGCTATCCAAAGCATGGAATTGTTCTTCCATGTGCCCCGATATATGTACTAGACTAATAATTGATGGTTGATGGGTCTTAAGTAGTGAATCTTGAAGAATTTCTTGAACATCACTTTATTTTCTTAAACATCATCTTTAATTTCTATGTATTATCTCAAATTGATGATCATCATACTTTTATTCACTATTTATATGCATCATTATGTCATTGTATACCTAAATTACATAATTTCCCTTGTTTAATACTTCAAGACTGAACTTAGTGGTAATGTCTAGAGCCATGATTGTCTGAATATGATGATTGTTGGAGTATGAGCCCTGAGATGAGTGTATTGATGTCCGACTCTTCTTAGAGCCTAATGAGACTGAACCTTAGTTTAGAAGGAATAATCCTACTTTTTGAGTTGATAGATGATGAGATGAGCTGAATGACCTTGCCTATAGGGGCTGAGTGATGAAAATTGTTGCTCCCCAGCACACGCAAGTGAACGCGATCTCATAAGTAATATAGTGGAAATAATTAAAGAGTCGGGTTGTTGAACCCAAGGTATTTGACTGTATCTAAGAGCTTCTCTCGTTTATCACATTCGTGGTGTTTCAGTAAAAAGATTTTTAGTTGTAGGGAAAATAAATTATAAAAAAATAACTTTCTCATAAGCTAAGATGACTTTCACACAAGATATCAATTAGAGATGCAATCTTATGGTTGTAACTTTTTCAACTCTATCTAGTCTTAACAATATCTATCTATGTCTGATTTCCCGATTATTGATTTACAGGGTTTAATTTACCTAAACAAGGTTGCATACCTCTATCGGCCTACTGTTATTGACTGTCTAATAACATCGTTGAGCGAAGATAGATAGACCAATAAAAATGCATTAAAGCTATCTTCCCATATATGAACCAAGCAAGGTGTAAAGGTAGTTGTCACAGGTCTCCCTTACATGAATCAACCTAGTTTCCTAGTATTGAAAAATCTCCCTATGCTATTGTGTTCTAACTACTCCAACATCTCTCGAATCCATAGTGAACAACAAATTTACTCCCTAGTTGGCTAGAATTTGAAGCATAGGTATAAGTAACATAGGAATAATCCAAAGCAATCATTCATAGATGTCAAAAGTCAAGAACTACACATAGTCTACTGCTACAACCCCAGAATATGGAGATTTAGCCACTTATGGACGTGGAATACATCATGAATGAAGTGGAAAACATCCAAAACCAAAATATAAAGATTAAACTGACCAAAGTATAGTGGAAAAGAGTTCTCTGTCGCCTCTATAGTAGTCCTTGTGTGAAAACCAAGATAAAAACCTAAAGTCTAAGATAGAATAATAATAAAAATCTCATAATTTGACTTTTGCGCATTAGGTCCTCAAGTTCGCGATGTGAATCCCTTGTTTCTCTAACTTTCATCTTAAATTGATGGTTGGACAATCCTACACACTTTTACATAAGTCCGCGATGCGAACCTTGCACTTTCTTGGGCTTTGTGCCTTTTTCTATTTTTCAGCTTCCGCAACCTTGCTCCTAGGTCTGCTACATGGACTTTTGGTCTTGTAGCTGCTTCTACTAACTTTTATCCTCTGAGTTCCAGGTTGTGTTTGTCCCTTATGTTTGGGTTTAACATCGATCTCTCCAATTCAAGCAAAATCCTGCAAAAACACAACCAACAGGCGCACTCGGCCCTATGTTAGCAGAATAAGTGAAAACAACACTCAAACACCTAGACTCTATTAATTTGTCCTCCGAATTCACACTATTTATAGGCATTATTGGCTAATTAGGTATATAAATATGCCTAAGATCACCACCCCATACTTAGAGTTTTGTCTATCCTCGGGCAAACCACTGCACTCGCATGAGACTCCCTAAGGTAGTATGTACAAAAAACATCATGCGATCGAAATTTATGAACCATAGTGAACCCTTTCAGTGCTCTGGGCAAAATCCAATCACTCCTTGCACTCATGATACATGCAGACTCATGTAGAATATTTAACAGTTTATCTAGTTCCTAAGCCTGAATGATTATGTGCCCTCACAAAAAAGAATTTCTTATATACACCACTATGAATCTAGTTAGAAGATCAAAAATAGGTACACAAACAACTTTCACTCTCCTAACAGATCTCTCAACTTGCTTCAAGATTCCATAAGCTTACCCTTAATGCAAACATAGACCTAGTTGGAATTTTCTTTAGAGGATCTCGTATGTCTTTATCTGGCTGTGATGTAGGTTGTGGGTAGGTAGGATACATTTATCAATATGCCTAACACGATTCAATTCCCCCACGCTTGTAGCATACACTTCACCTCTTCTCATTCACAACCATTCATCACCCTTCTTGAACTAAAGCTATACGTGCTCCTATTTAATTAATCTAACCACAACATAAACCTTCTAAAAACACGTGGACACCCTAAACAAACAATGAATAAGCAAATGGAAAGATAATAAAATATTTTTTTCCATTCCAATATGCATCCGCAATGGGTCCATGACACGGGGGCATTGCGGACCAGCACTAGATAACGGGGACATTTTGGGCCTAAAACAGCGTGCATCCGCATTTGCGCTGCTGTGTGGAGGCAACTCAGACCCATACTATTTTGGTCGACACTTTCTAACTAAACTTTCTTAACTTTTACTTTTTTTTTGACACTCAACTATTTTTCTACTCTCGGGCATCTACTCAAATTTCCTCCTTTCTTATTCACTGTGCTTAAGCGCTAGAGAATTAGGATCAAACAAGGATACTTTATCAAGAAAAGGGATTGGCTTGAATTGTTGTTAGTCAAAGAATAGCCTAGGGCTCAATAAGGGTTAACTAGGGTTATATTTATCTATCAAAAAAACACCTAGATCCTCTTCTCTAGTTCTGATTCCTCCCAAGTCTACTCTATATACCGGGTAAGTTATTGAACCTATCACAACCGAGACTCATAATTAGCTCGCTCACTCATGGCACATTTTCATCACAAGGTTAGCACTAGAGTTCCTGTTGTGGTATTCACATGAATTCATTGAATTAAGTATGCATAAACTAGTGATTCACAAGGCTCAAGTAATTACCCTTAACTATATTCAATGGTTCACACTTGATGCTTGTTCACATGCTACCACAATCTATATGAACTCGATTTGATGAATACCCTTAGGACAATCATCATCCATCCATCATATGGCCTCCATCACTTAACTATGACTAACATAGCTAATATCAACAGACATACAACTACCAATAACTAAATGCATTCACAAAATATTATCACAAGAGCATCCATGCATCAAAGTTGTAGATAACTAGTATTTACAGACCCAACAAAACTAAAAGATGTTTAACCTTACATTATGATGCCCAGACATAAACCTAAAGCAGAAAATAAAAATGGTCTTAATATATGCCAATAATAGAATAATACAAGTAGTATGACAGAACAATGGAATTCCCACCCCAGTGCTAACCATACATAACGTGCAAGGTAGGAACTGTGGTGCTCAAGCATCACCAAGGCTTGGTAGGATGGGCTCACCCCCTATATAAACTAGAGGCTCATCAACTATTTCATCCTCTTCAGCCTCATCATCATCCACATTCTCACGCATCTCCCCTATGTCCCTAGGAATGTCATCCTCCACTAGCTCAACAAATTGGGTCTGATCTGAAGTACGGCTTTGGAGTGGTCATTGAGAGGGTATTCAACCTCAACCTCTTGTAACTCTTCCCTCATAGAGGTTTGGCTGCCAGTTCGGCGTCGTAATATCTTTAGGTCGTATATGTGGCCTGTAATCAACTTGTCCCGGTAAGCCCTCTCTGCCATAATCAAGACTAGACCTAAGGTCATGTCAGGCCCCTTTATGTTGGTGGCAACATAGAGGGGAGCCCGGACGACTGGGCAGTAATCGGCCTCCTCCTCAGGGACCCCTTCATCATGATACAAAGTAGTTATAAGGCCCTAAAGGCATACATGTGACCCTTGTGGGTCTTGGCCTTTCTCATCGTTAGCTAGAATATTCCTTCATAATTCAGTTGCATGGCCCTTGTGATTGCATAAGTGAGGCACACTCCATCTCTTGTTATATTTGTGAAGTATTGCCTTGGAAAGAAAGAGTGTGTCACTATCTTTACCATGACCCAAGTTTCCTTAGATATGTGAGTGAATGGGAACGAGAGGTGATAGCCCCGCTCTGCATGTCTAACCTACTTAGTCGTGGACCTCCACCCTGCAATAGTGTGCCTGATGTCTTAGTAGTGAGGGTGGTAGTATAGCTCTTGAGAAACTAAAGCTGAGACCTCTTCGGAGGTGCGCAAGATTCGGTTGATAGCTAGCGGTGAGAAGTTAAACTCCAATCCTTAAATAATCACTGATTGGGACCTCGACTCAACGCTCATATTGGCATAGAATTCCTTGACCAAGCTCAAATTGCATAGCATAGGTGGTCGGAACAAGAACCCAAACTTAATTGGTTGCAGTGGTTCAGGATTTGGGGGTACTTATCCCGAAGGGAATCTATGTCAATAGGGACATTGGGGTAGTACTTTGTCTCATCATGAGACTAATACCACTGCCTTCCCTTTCGATTAACAGCCTTGGCCCTATATTGATGTTGCTGACCCCTCCTAGTGTCCATGGGCACACTGGGACATCTCATGGTCGTTTTCTCATGTTAGCGGCCCTATACCTGCTGTATTGCCCGCCTTGTCATGCACTTGAAGACACATTACCTACAAACCAAAAGTGAAAAGACAGTAAAACTCAAAACCTATGACCCCATACTTAAACTCATGCTTGTAGGTCGAGGGTACTTAGACTTCCCCATGGCCTACGGGCTACATCATGTCACTATTCCATGCCCCTATAATCCCTTCGATAGGTATAGGTACAACTTCACATTCATCTCATTGTCAAACAACTCTAACCCCCAACCATAAAACATTATCCCCACAGTACAACATAAGGGTTCAACCTCATACTTCAACTTTATCATGATTCCACAATTCTATCAGAGAGTAATCAAGCAGTGTCGTGAAGAACCCCTAATAACCCCTCAACAAAAATTAGTAGAAAAGTTCCTTATTGATAACCAAAAGAGCAACACCTTATCAACAATCACGAATTCAACCCCATACTTGAATACTTGGCATAAGCTAACGTGTAAAAAACCATTGAAACACAGAGCATGGGGAAGAACTCATAACTCCCTAAAGTTTTCCAAATTTTGGGTGCAAATTCGACCTAGGGTTTTCACCCTCACAAATCATACACAAAACCAATGCATAGATACCAATCATCCACCATTAAGTCACCTCCATAAGCAAGATTAGACAAAAATCAAGAAACCCACTTTGAATTTACCCATAACGCATGAAGAATTTCCAACATGGCATCTTGAAACTAAGTGAAGATGAAGCAAAAAGATCAAACCTGGAGAGGAGAGTGATATTTGTGTAGTGGTGGGATGATCCACATGATGATTAATGCAAGGGAGTTCAAAAATATAGGGGAGAGGCAGAAGAAGAAGAGAGAAATAGGAGAATAAGGGTGAAGATCAGGAGTTACAGCATAAAAAGGGGAAGAAAATAAAAATTTAAAATAGTTTTGGGGAATTAATATGGGTGGGGGCCACATCTACATTCGCTAGTCTTTATACACATCTGTTTTCCTTCGCGACATAGAGTGAACGCGGCTTAAGACTTAGAAGCATTTTTTCCCGTGAGTGCAGAAATAATAAGCCTCCGTGTTCGTACCGCAACGTGGAGAGAACACAAAGTCACACTTGGGAAATTCACTTACCTGGGCATAGACATAGTAAGGGTTCACGTTTTCTCCACGACGTGGAGGTAATGTGAACCTAAACTTACTAAAATTCTCGCATAAATGCAGAAACAGTGGGCATCCCTGATGGGTTCGCATCGCAGAACCATTATATATGCTAACTGTTTTGAGCTTCAATTAAATTCTAATTTGTAGCTCTGGGCCCCAAAAAATCCCCCGAACACCTGGACATGCTTCAAAATAGTCAAACAATGAATTAGACCAAGAAAACACAAAATAATCCCAACAAATCATAAGGAATTGAGGACAGAAATATTTACACAAAAATTATGCAGGATCCATGACGCAAAGGCATCACGGACTTGCATTTGTGAAAATTTTTCTCACTTTTTGTATGGGACTTGATGATTTTTTTCAAAAGTAAGAGAAAATACTATGTTACCTTACCATTGGTTGCCTCCCATGTAGTGCCTAATTTAATATCACGGCACGACCTTTGATGTGCTCATCCATCTTTGTCCAACTCAATGGCCTTCACTGTTTGATTCGTGTCCACACTATAATAGTGCTTGATATGTTGACCATTCACCAAAATTGTTTGGTTCATGGTTAAGTCTTTTAGCTCTACTGTACCATGGGGTGCAGTCGCTACCACCATATATGGTCCACTCCACTTGGACATCATTTTCCCTGGAAACAATCTTAGACGTGAGTTCAACAGCAATACCTATCGGCCCAGCTAAAGTTCTGGTTGATTATGTGTCGGTCGTGCCACTTCTTCATCTGCTCCTTGTAGAGCTTAGCATTCTCATAAGATTGGAGCCAAAATTCATCCAACTCCTCCAATTTCTCAAGTCTCTTCTTTCCAGTAAGCTCAAGGTCATGATTTAGCTTTTTAATTGCCCAATAAGCATGATGCTCGAGCTCCATAACAAATAACAGGCCTTGCCATACACCAACATGTAAGGAGAGGTTCTGATTGGGGTCTTGTATACAGTCCGATATGCCCACAATGCTTCATCTAGCTTTTCTTCCCAATCTTTTCGGGTGGCATTTACTATCTTTTGCAACATTTGTTTCACCTCCCGGTTGGATACCTAAACTTGCCTGCTGGTTTGCGGGTGGTATGTTATGGCCACCTTGTACGTTATCCCATATTTTGCCAGCAAGTTTTTTAATGTTTATTTACAAAATGGGTACGGCCATCACTAATAATGGCCCTTGGAGTACCAAATTAAACCATGTGGAGATGTTCTTTTGGAGGAACTTGCTTACTACCTTAGCATCATTGGTTAGAAGGGCTACTACTTCTATCCATTTGGAGACATAATCTACAACTACATGAATATAATGGAAATCGAATGATGGTGGAAATGGCCACATGAAATCAATGCCCCAAACATCAAAAATCTCCACTACCAAAATATTGTCTAAGGGCATCTCATGCCTCATGGATATAACACCTATCTTCTGGCAAGCATCACAGGCCCTGGAGAATTGGATAGCATCTTTGAACAAGGTGGTCCAGAAGAAACTAGATTGTAATACCTTATACGTTATCCGGTCACCCCTATGATGGCCCCCATACGGAGAGGCATGACATATCTCCAGAATTTGGTTCATTTCTGCCTCTGAAACACACCTCCTTACCATGCGGTCAGATCTTTGTTTGAATAGGTATGGTTCATCTCAAATATATGCCTTTGCATCGTGGGCTAACCTCTTCTTCTGTTGGTATGTTGCATCATGTGGGAACACACCACTTACCAAGTAATTTACAATATTCGCATACCATGGTATTTGTTTCACCTCAATGGCTAACAGCTGCTCATTAGGAAACCCTTCTCTGATTTGTAGTTGCTCACTTATGTGAGCATCAGTCTTCAAACGGGACAGATGATCAGCAACCTGGTTCTCACTCCCCTTATGGTCCTTGATCTAGATATCAAACTCTTGGAGCAATAAGATCCATCTAATTAGGCGTGGCTTGGTATCTTTTTTGTTGAGAAGATACTTCACTGCCACTTGGTCTGTGAATACCACCAGTTGGGTCCCCACCAAATAAGCTCTGAATTTAGCAAATGCATACACCAATGCCAGTATTTCTTTCTCAGTAACTGTATAGTTGCTTTGTGCTGTATCTAAGGTCTTGTTGGCATAGTATATGGAGTGAAACACTGTCTCTTCACTACTTTAGTACCGCCCCCACTGTTGTATTACTCGTATCACACATTAAGTCGAATGGGAGACCCCAATTAGGTGATACCAATATCGGAGTATCAACCAACTTCTTCTTTAGCATTTCGAATGTTTGCAAACAAGAGTCATCAAAGTGAAATGGTGCCTCTTTCTCCAACAGAGCATATAATGGCTTTACAATCTTTGAGAAGTCTTTAATAAACCTACGGTAGAAACCCGCATGTCCCAAAAAGCTCTAGACTCCCTTAATTGAGACTGGTGGTAACAGCTTGTTGATCACCTCTATCTTTGCTCTATCTACTTCCAACCCCTTCTTGGTTTATGGCCTAAGGCTATCCCCTCCTAAACTAGGAGGTGACATTTCTCCTCATTAAGAATGAGGTTAGTCTCCTCGCATCTTGCTAGTACTCTATCTAAATTCTACAAGCAGCTCTCAACCGATTCACCGAAAATAGAGAACTCATCCATGAACACCACTATAAAGTTCTCTACCATGTCATGAAAGATAGCCATCATGCACCTTTAGAATGTAGCTAGGGCATTGCACAACCCAAAGGGCCTGCGTTTGAAAGCATATGTCTCATATGGACATGTGAGTATGGTCTTTTCCTAGTCTTTAGGTGCAATAGTGATCTGGTTGTACCCTGAGTACCTATCCAAAAAGTAATAGTACTCCTGCTCAGTCAGTCTATCCAGCATTTGATCAATAAAAGGCACTGGGTAATGGTCTTTTCTAGTGGCATCATTTAGTATTTTGTAGTCTATGTAGATTTACCACCCCGTCACCGTCCTAATTAGAATTAGTTCATTCTTCTCGTTGGTGACAACTGTCATCCCTCCCTTCTTAGGGATATATTATACAGGGCCTACTCATTTGCTATCTGATATGGGGAAGATGATCCCTGCATCCAGCCACTTTATAACCTCCTTCTTCACTACCTCCTTCATAATTGGATTCAACCTCCTTTGCTGTTGAGCCACTGGCTTGTGGCCTTTCTTCATGAATATTCTGTGCATGCATAGGGTTGGGATGATTCCATGGATGTCAAACATCTACCACCCTATTGTTCTCTTCCGCATCTTTAGTACTACAACAATCGTTTCTAACTGGGCTGCAGTCAAGGAAGTAGACGAGATTACAAGTAATGTATTATTTTCGTCAAGAAATTTATACCTGAGATGTGATGGTAGCTGCTTCAACTCCAACTGAGAAGCTTCTTCCACTTAGGGTTTGGCAAGTGGTCCCAACACCCTGTTCAAAGGTTCACTCACTTTTTTCAATATACTCACATTATGAGTATTCAACACACTTTTGATTTTTGGGGCCTCAGCATAATCCACTAGCCCTTGATTTAGCAACACCCTGGCTAGTGGATGTTTAATCTCAACCTAGATAACAGCAACTAAAGTGTCTATTACTATGATGGCAGTCAGATCCTTATACGCATCTGGTATCTTCATTGCCTTGTAAACGTCAAACACTTCTACCTTATCATAGGCTCGCATGGTGAGCCTCCCTATTACAAAATCAATCAATGCCCCTACTGTGGCTAGGAATGGACGCCTGAGTATATGGTGGACCTCAAGGTCCAGCTCAAAATCTAGGATGATGAAGTCTAGGGGGAAGATGAGAGACCCTATTTAGACTAAGACATCCTCCATCACTCCATCCCGCCTTACCAATAATCGATTTGCCAGTTATAGCACAATAGTTATGGGCTTCAGCTTTCTAAACCACATCTTTAAGAATAGAGAAGTGGGTATGAGGTTTATGCTAGCCCCAAGATCATACAAGCCCCTAGAATTTAAATGGCTCCTAATAGTTACTTGCACAGTAAAGCTTCCTAGTCTTTCAATTTGGTTGGCAAGTGTGATCTGTTAAGAATCTTAGAGTTGTAGGCCTATGTTAGTGCCATAATCTCATACTCCACCCACTTTGTCTTGTTAGCAATGATTTCATTAATATATTTAGCATATTTCGAGATCCCCTACAAAAAATCAATCAAAGGTAAGTTAATTTGTACCTGTTTTAGTAGCCCGATGAATTTATGAAAATAGTCATCCTCATACTTTTTCTTGAGCTTTTGTGGGAACGAAGAAGGTGGTTTTGGTAATGGGGTGGTCTCATCGGTACTTGGGTTGGGATTGCCAGCCTCATTGTCCTGTGTAGCATTTTGCCCATCCCCATTCTTCTTCTTCAGGATCAGTTCTGTTAAATGCCTTCATTTTCTTGTACTGATTGCATTCACCTATTTTGGGTTGGGATCAATGTCACCTAGAAAGCGCTTTTGAGGCCTAGAATTTGAAGTGGCCAACTATCCCAACTGCTTTTTGAAGTTTTGTAGATCCTGCTTGTTCTTTTGAATTTCCTCTTTTTGCTTGTTCTAATTGGCCAAGATCTTCCTTAACACCTCATTATTAGTCATGGTATTCAAATTAGCCTGTCTTGCAGGCTGTTGGGCTGGCTGATTCTGATATGCACTTTTACCCTGTTGTCTTTCCTGCGGTTGCCCAAGATTATGCTGGTTGCCACCACATGAGAAATTTGGGTGGTTTCTCCAATTCGGGTTATAAGTGTTCCCGAATCCTTGATAGCCTCCTCTGTTAGCATTTCCCATAAAGTTCACTGCCTCAGGATTAGATCCACAAGAGTCAGGCGGTGATCTCTTCCCCCACATACATCACACCAACTCGGTTATTGTTGTTGTACCATATTAATGGGGGCTTGGTGCTGACTTGCTTCCAATGGAACATAATGTTTTAGGCCCAATGCCAACTTGTTGAAGTTCTGATTGTCATGTCCTGCATTGCTGACATTTGGGCTTGCAGGCTGGTTATTGTATCAATCTCTAAGAGTCTAGCCTACTTTTGCACTGTTGGTCTGCTAGATCCTCTATTCCATTTTGGGCTAACCTGAGCAATTCTGTTTAGAAAAGAATATAATTCATCATACATCTTCTCCAACGCTTGACTTCCTGCAGCTAAATCAAGAAGAATCTTGGTATTGGGTTCCAAACCTTCAATGAAGGTATGAACCAATACCTTGTTAGCTTGTCAATGTATGGGTAATTTATCAATAGCATTCTGAACCTGTCCCAGACCTGATATAGAATCTCTCCAAACCTTAGTCTGATGCTCAGGATCTCACTTCTTAACTTAGTTGTCTTGCCCGATGAGAAGATTTAGTGAGAAACTTTTGGGCCAAATCATCCTAGGATGTTATGAAATTCGGGTACTCAATTTGTAACCACCTCCAGTCTTCCCCCAACAGTGAAAAGGGGAACAATGTCATCCTCACGTAGTCACGATTCACTCCCGTGGAAATAAAAGCATCAGCAATCTCAAGAAAGTTCTGAAGATAAACCTGTGGATCTTCATGGGGAAGCTCGGTGAATTGCCCAATAGAGTGTAGCAACTGGACCATGTTCTATTTGAGCTCCCACCATCCCCCTGGCTCAAGCTTGGTGAAACATCTTATGACATTTGTAGTTCTTGGGATTAACACATCTCTCACTGGCCCTGGTGGAGGTGGTGGTGCAGCTACAGGAGCTGGTGGTGGTGGATTGTGTTTTGCCATATTCTCGTTGACAGCAATAGCTTCCACTTTGTTCTCCTCTTGATCCTCTAGCTCTACTAGTTCAATGGGCAGTGTTTTAAACAACACTCCTGCTCTCCTCTTTGATTGACGAAAAGAAGAGTCTTGATTTTCCAGCTTAGAACTCAAATTCCTGCACAAAAGCACCTTTAAGATCAAATGTAGCGATTATCACAAAACAAGATAACTTTGATAATCAACTAATTCGTGTTAAATCCCCAGCAACAGCACCAAAAACTTATTGTTCCCCAGCATACGCAAGTGTATGCAGTCTCGCAAGTAATATAGTGGCCCTAATTAAAGAGTTGGCTTATCGAATGTTGTTTCTCTAGCACGCACAAGTGTATGTGGTCAATCCAAGTAATATAGTGGCTCTTTTCAGAAATCAAATGTCGAACCCAAAGAATTTGTCGATTAATTATTTACTAAGTTCTATTAATCCTTATTATGTATTTAAGTGGTGAATAATTAACCAAAAGATATATTTTTACACAATCAATGAATAAATCGATCTAAGATTATAGCTTAGCTAATAATCATTTATAGCCTCAATTTCATCAAATTATTTAATTGTCTAGTTGCTGATTCACAGGGTTAAGATTACCTGAACAGGGTTGCACGCCTCTACCATCCAACTATTATTAACTATCTAATTGTATCATTGAGCGGGCATAGACATATCAATAAAAGTACTTTAACGTTATCTTCCTATATTTGAACCAAGCAAGGTGTAAGGGTAGTTGTCACGGGTCTCTCTTACACGAATCAATCTAGTTTCCTAGTCGAACAAGCTCCCTATACTATTGTTTTCTATCCACTCTAACATCTCTCGAATCCAGAATAAACAACTAATTTACACCCTAGTTGATCAGGCTAAGAAGTATAGACAAAAGTAATATAAGAACAACTAATATGATAAATAAATATTTTGAATAAATAATGGCTAAAAGTCATCTTATTAGTTACCATAATCTTAGAACAAAAAGTTCAACTCTACATAAACATGAAGAGATTATGACAAATCATTCAAAGATAAATATAAAAATAAATATTAATATAGAAAAAAAAAGATAAAACCAAAACTCTTCGATCTACATGACGGCTTCTATTTCTCTCTAGGTCAAAAATTATGTAAAACCTAATTTAATGGAATATTATAGGTGTAAAGGAAAAAAACTCCGACTAAAATAATTGAGTCCAAAACAAATTGAGAAATCCAAAATCGAAAGAAAATTGAAATCTTTCATCCGTGTGACACCGTTCGCCGCTCAACAATTCAGTGCTACCACATGGCAGCTTCACTTCAAATGCAATTAGATTTTCAATCTAAAATTCAACCCTATACATATATAGCAATATATATATATATTATATATTATATAATATATTCAATTTAATTCATTAAGTTGCCTGCTTGATTTTCCTGCTGTAATCTTTCCTTTTTAATTCGTTTGGGC
>JAOTQJ010051568.1:0-14419 GCA_025642045.1 Solanum sejunctum
TTATCAAAAAAATTTATTTTTTTTATTTTTTGTAATTTATGTAAAAAAAATAAATTTTATTTAAAAAAAAATTGTAAGGTTTTGTAAAAATTATTTTATTTTTTTATTTGTTTTAGGAATGCTACGTGTAAAATAAAGGGTGTAACGTGTATAAATTGTGTTTTATGTGGACAAATGTGGTATCATAGTATTGGCTGGAAAAAATACGTCAGCACGATTGTACATCACGCGCTACGTCAGCAATTATCATGTACCTACTTGTTCAAGAATTGCCAAGTTGAGGATTATATTTGTGAAATATGAAAGTTTAGTTTCAACTTAAAAAAGTTATTTCAAGTTTGAAATTATTTTTATGTGTTAGCCTTACCAATTTTATCAAGTATTGGTTTAAAACAAATTGGACAAAGTTGTTTCTATGGCATTTTCCATGCGACGGTACAATAAGTAATCAATAATCTAGAGCTCTTGAAACTTCCAAAAATAAAAAAGAGCAAAAGAAAAAAAATTATTTTTCCTCATGCGATAAGAGAGATCGAGATCCCCAGTTAGATTAAGATCTTTTAATTTATAATTAAAAAAATTTAAAACTTTATTTAAGTAGAGCAGAGCAAAGTACCTGTTTATACAAAAAACTATCGGCATTTCCTTCTCTATACAAACATGGCATAATGAAGCCATGCTAATATACATTTACTAATAATAACTGTTGGTGTAATATAACACAATGACAGAATTTCATAAAAATTACTAGTAATATGGCATGAATTTTAAGCGGATGACAAAAGCATCTCTGCTTAATCACTAGTGTTTGCAATGTAACAAAACATTGTGACACATGCCAACTTTTATTCACTCTATTACAACAATAACATATCAAATAAAAATTTCATAAATAAAATTTGAAGAAGATAAAATATACGTAGACCTTATTACTATCTTATATAAATAGAAAAATTATTTTCGAAAAAATCTCATAATTTTTATTCACTACTAACTTCTAATAATGCATGAATCTGATAAAATCACTCTGCTCAATCGTCATCGGAGTGCTTTTTGTGATGACTTTTCTTCTTCTCTTCATCAGTCATAGTCAGCATTACGCTGCCAGTTCAAAAAATTAAATCAACCAAATAAGAATATAACTCAAGCATTGCATGCTACTAAATTACGTTATGTTATTGTTACGCGGTTAGGGATGGCAATGAGGCGGTTGTGAGGCGAGTTGAACTCAATCCGTAAATTTTTGTTATCGCTTTGCCTCGTTCTGTACAATGACTTTTTCCATTTTCAATCTGTCCCGTCTTGTCCCACCCCATATAGATCCACCCCGCTTAAATTTTAAATTCCTTTTATTTTTGAATTGAATTTTGTTTTTTATTTTCGTTAATTAACATCTCAACAACTAATTAATTATTTTTAATTAATGTTTTAATAATTATTTCTTAATCATTAATTAAGAGTTTCTAATTAACATCTTAATAACTAACAATTTAATAAACATGTTCAGTTTAAATTTTAGAAAAAAAACTAAAGTTAATATTTAATATAAAAAATTTATATCTTGATTTTTACTAATTATAAATTTATTTATTTTTGAATTCCTATTTATCTTTTTAAACTTGCAACCTGTCCCGCTCTATATTAATTTTAAAAATAACTACTTCAACCCGCTCCGCACTCATCCCATTCTACATAGCTTTAAACTCACCTCGCCTCGCATAACTCTAAATACACCCCGTACTCGCCCTGCCCCGTTGCCATCCCTATACGCGACTCAAAAATAAAGAATACTTACATATTGCTTGCGACCATAGCCTTCATCATCGTCGTCGCGCTTCCCATAGCTAGGCTTCTTGTAGTCCTCTTCCTCGGACCTTCTATAACTAGGCCTCTCAATTGTTGAACTTCCATACCCATCGCTCTTTTTCCCATCTCCACTAAATCCATAATCATCAGAATCGTTTTTGGTTCCGTAACTTGACCCGTATGTCAAATTTTTCCCCTCATTATCATAACTGTCACCACTCTTTTTTGTGTTCCCTGATTCATACCCGGTGGATGCAATTTGACTATCATATCCACCTGATTCATTTCCATACCCGGATTCGTACTCCGAACTCTTATTGTCGTATTCACTTTTCTTTCCATACCCAGAGGATGCAGTTTGACTACCGTGTCCACCCGATTCATTTCCATACCCGGATCCGTACTCCGAAGTCTTATTGTCATATTCACTTTTCTTTCCATACCCAGTGGATGCAATTTGACTGTCATATCCACTCGATTCATTTCCATACCCGGATCCACTCTTATTGTCATATTCACTTCTCTTTTCATACCCGGTGGATTGATTATCATATCCACTCGATTCATTTCCATACCCGGATTCATATTCTGAAGTCTTACTATCGTATTCACTTTTCTTTCCATACCCCGTGAATGTAGTTTGACTACCATATCCACTCGATTCATTTCCATAGCCAGTGGATGTGGTTTTGCTCCCATATCCACCCGACCCGTGTTGATCATCAGAGTCACGATTAGTATTTTTTCCAGACCCATAACCCGAACTCCTCTCCTCTTTCATTCCATAGAGTTGATCGCCATCATTCGATTCATATCCAGATCCATGTGCCCTCTGGGTTTTGTCGTACCCCGTTTCATCAGATTCATACTCACTTCGACCATAAGACATGATTGTGTTAGTAATTTCTAAATTCTTTTAATCAAATGGAAAAAAAATGTGATGAGAAGAATATGAATTTTGTAAGCTAGTTGAATCCAAATATAAAAGGGGAAAAACGGTTACAAGTTGTTGGAACTGAAAACGAGATTGTTACTCCTCTTCAGTGATAGTAGATGGCCAAAAATTAATGGCCATCATTACTTGATTTGTTATAAAATTTAAAGGATTTTAAATTTGTGGTTCATCGAATTAATATTACATGTACAATAATTTTTTTCAAATATAAATATAGAATCTAATTAAATGATTGTCCATGTTAATCAGCATTCAACAGACACGTCAAGAGGTATTCAAATGTTTAGTTATTAATTGAGACAAGTTGAGGCATACGGAAATGTGTGCCCTAAAAGTTGAATTATTTAATTATTAGTTTACACTAAATTAGAGTATGAGGTCTACCGACCTTGTGAGGTCTCTATTTGACAACTTCATGAGTTCTCTACAAAAAAATTCATTTATATTATAGCGACCTAATATTGAGGTCTCCTTTAATTGTATAAGGGAGAAAATATTCTAACATAAGGAGGATTGAAAATAAATTGTGAAATATATTTTTTCTCCGCATCTAAAATAGTCTTAGCTTGAAGAGTTTGATAGAATGGAAATCTTTCAGATTGCAAGAATAATATTCTTATTGGCAGCCAAGAATGAAGAAATTTTGTTAATTTTATTCAGGGAATTCTACGAAGATACAAAGTCGAATTGTGACACATATGTGGACGGAAGCATTGCCTACATTTGTTTGAAATACATCTGTCGATGAATTGAAAAATACCAAAAGCATAAAAAATTGGAGATGCGGGGGATCGAACCCCGTGCCTCTCACATGCAAAGCGAGCGCTCTACCATTTGAGCTACATCCCCTTTTGACATATTGTAAAGATATGTTATATAATAAAGGAACGTTGTTTTTTCCCTTCCTGTAGATACAATTGTTTGCAATCCAAAACAGAACTTATCATATATTTCTATCTATTTATTTGAGAATTGTAAGTGCATAAGAATCATCTCTATTCAGATAAGTTTCTCATTTTACATTCCCACACTAACTCAAAGCATTGTTTAATACGACGTAAGTCCTACATTTTAGTGTCTGATTATTCTTTAAGTATTCATTCTTCAAAATAATGAAAATGACTATACTCTCTTATTAGAGTTAATCACTTTTTTTTAGTAATTTTAACTTTATACTGCTACTTATCGGGGCGGACCCACATGGAGTTTGTTGGATACTCGAGCACCCATCAACGTAGTACCAAATTTATTTAGAAATTAAGAAAAATGATATATATATTTAACATAGAGCACCCACTAAACAAATGAGGATTAATATCACAGATGGTCATTCAACTATGTATTACTTTCACAGAAAGTCACTCAACTTTCATTTTTAATTCCAAAATCACTCAACTATAGATTTTTTTTCTTAGAAAGTCACTCAGCTTTGAACTTTAACTCTAAAATCACTTAATTTACACTCAAAGTCACTAAACTTAAATAATTAATTTTTATTTCTAATTAATATTTTAAAAACTAAAAAAATACTCATTTAATAACCCACCACACCTTAACCCAACCGATTAACCCACTTCATCCATTAAATTGTAAGATGACCAAATTGTTACCCTTTATTCATTATTCTCGTAATCTTTCTTCTTTCTCTGCTCCTCCTTCTGCTGATTTCTCTCCATCTCCTAATTTTTCAAACTGAAGATTCCAAAATCATCCCTAAATTTGCAAGCCAAGCCGCTGCCCAACACAAGAACGCTACTAATTGTTGACGAGAAACAAATCCCAAAAAGTACTAAAAAAGCATATTTCCACTCAAATTTCATAATTTTCTGAATCTCAAAAGCCTGAGGCCATGTGTTAAATCGTTCCTTAAACCATAAATAAGTGGTCACTGGCCCTAGGTGCACGATAGAAAACAGTAAACGATCCAGCAAACACAAGAAACTCCCCAGTAAGAGATCTGATATAAATACTACACAAACAAAAAATAAACTTTGGACAACCCAAAAACCAGTGTAAAGGTCATATTCTTGAATAATGATTCTGTATTTGGCACCAAATGTCTATTATTATTAAATCTACGATACGTTCGAATTTCATTAAGAAGCTAACTCGAAGGGAGGAGTATTACCTAAACCTTATAAAGTCTTAGACCTAACTCACACCCCAAAAGCTAGCTCGAAGTGAGGAGAATTACCTAAACCTTATAAGGAGACCACATATCCCATTAAACACCAATGTGGGACTTTGTGTCTCAACACCACCCTCATGCCCACTGGTGCATGGACAATTTTTCAATGTTGAAGAAGGTTTTAGGCCTAACTCACACTCCAAAAGCTAGCTCGAAGGGAGGAAGATTACTTAAACCTTATAAGGAGATCACCCATCCCATTAACCATCAATGTGGGACTTTTTATTTCAACAGAAGTCATATATTGATGTCGAGAAGAAAACCTGTATTCTTCGGGGACAGAGTAGTTCCAAACTCGAAGTAAATAGGGATAGCATTTTCATCAATTCTTGAACTTGGCAACATAGAAACAGAGTGCTTCTTAACTAATAGGCAGAAGAAGGAGAAGATAAAAATTAGGGGAATAATTAATAAAGTGTATTAATTGGATTAGCAGGTCAGGTTAAGGTGGAAGGATCATTAAATGGTTTATATTGGTATTTTTTAAATTTTTAAAATATTAATTAGAAATATAAATTAATTATTTAAATTTAGTAAATTTGAGCGTAATACAATGATAGTTAAGTAATTTTAGAGTGAAAATTCAAAATTAAGTGACTTTCTGAAAAAAAAAATTTATAATTTAATTAATAATTGAATGATCATATATGATATTAACTCAAACAAATAGTTTGATTGATCCAATAATTTGATATAAATTTATTATAAGCACCACTGAACAAATTGTTTGCTTAGGGGTTCTTATGGCTAGATTCCAAGGTACTGTGGAGAAAACAGAAAGGTGAAATTTAGGTGATATTTGCCCTCGAAGTAAGAGTAACTTACGCAAGAATGAATCTACGGCAACTGTGTTTATTCAAAAAGAAAAAAATCAAATCAGTGGAATGATGAGATTCTTGGAGCATCAATTGCTGACAATTGGGTTATGGACCTACAAAACATAAAGTGTACAAAATAGACTAAATAATATTTTTTCCGTTTTATATTATTTAAATTTTTTTAAAAAAATTCAAGGTTTAAATTATTTAAATTGTTCAAAGTTAAGGTAAATATTTTAAATTTTTTTCCATATTATACTTTAGAATATAAATTACATTACGTATTTATGAAAGACAAAATTTTAATCATATTTTTTATTATTGTCCTTTGTGAAGTCATAAATATGTAGTGTAATTTATCTCCTGAAAAATATAAAACTTCAATAAATAAAAGGGCAAATATGAAAAAAATTTCTAACATTCATCTTGAACTTTGAACAATTCAACTATTTTGAACCTTAAAAAAAATTAGTTAATTTGGGATAGAGAGAGTATTTTGAGACGGAAGGAGTAACAACATACACAAACTTACAGAAATGGCTATATTTTAATGGTTATGATATTTCTCTAGCTACATTTATTATAATTACCTTTAATAGCTAAAGTTATATGGAAAAAATACAAAAATATAGGCAATAATTTAGTATTTTAATATTAGTATATACTATGTATATGTTATTAAGGAAAATATATAACCATTTTTTTTCTAAAATAGTAACAACAAATTACATTAATTAGGTTATCCCATTTTGAATTGTCAATCTTCCCTTAATCGTATTAAATATTATTGTATAATTTCAATTTTAAGGCTAAATTTGCTTATATTTAATTATTTTCATTTTAGTCAAACAAGTTGTATTTTATTTTTATTCGTAAAAATTGTTATTTTTTTAACTTCTAATGCATTAAAATCTCATGTTATATCCATTTATGTGTGATTTAATTGTCTTCATTTGATTCAAGCTTGTTGTTATATTCAATTTCACAAGTAGAATCTGAGGAAGGTAAAATATATACAGACTTTAACACTATACCTCATAAATATAGAGAGGTTGTTTTTGAAAAATAAATTATAATAGAAATTCTTTGCAAACATGCAATATCTACTACTTGGGCTACAAATGATATGATTCTTAATTATGTTGATGATTGTTATAAAGTTGATACATATAGAAGAATTTATGAAAACAATTAATCATCTTTCTGATCAATTGTGGCCTATATATATCAACCAAGGTGCCTGCAAGACTTGTAAGACAAAACAAGAGAAGAGATCAAAAATTGAGAAGACGAGAGCAGGATAAGGCAGGATCTAGTAGAACAAAAATGAAAAAAAAAATCTGTTAATTATATCTTATGTCACAAATAATATAAGTCTGAAGTAGGTGCTGATGACTCAGCTTTTAAGTTTTACGATGCCTTCTACTTCATTAATTCCTCGTTGTCATAATATATGATTATTTTGCAGGTACAAAATTTCTTCTAACAGTGGTATTAGCGTCAATCTGATATTTTATGAGATATCCAACAAAGTACCTACCTTTATAGGAAAGACACGAAACTGAGACTGATGGTGTCTTTTGTGAAAGTTACCATGGTGGATAGGGGTTGGTATTAATTATTTTTGTTGAAGTTGGACATCATTGAGGGCATTGCTTGTCCCTTCACATTTATCTGTCAGCTCCTTTCTTGAATTTTGTTGTTTCTTTTTGTTTGGCTTTGTCGTAAAACTTGTTTAATTTTTAATAGTTATAGTTTGTCATCTTGCCACCTTTAAGAAGAATCATAAAAAAAATGTTGTTTGGTGCAAATTGCAAGTTACTCTTCAAAATGATATGACAAATAATGACTTCTTCAACACATCCGTTCAACATATACCCCTACTTATTTTATACAAGATTTTACATGATCATAAACACATTATAATAATAAATGACAAATTTTTAAAAAAAATCATAAATATCATGCATTTTTAGCTACTTAAATTATTTAAAATTATAAATAAAATAGATAAATCCAATATTCTTGTCATCTTTAACACATACCTTAACTTCTAACAATGATTGTCTCTAAATTTTGTCAAAAAAAAATATACACAAATTAAACTATTAAGGATTAAAAAGATAAAGAAGATAACATGCTGAAGGAGGTTTTCTTTTTTTCATTTTTTTTTTTAAAAAGAAGAAAAAACAAATATACTTACCATGACAATAATGTTTCTGGTAAAAAGAATTGATAAATTTGCAATCAGAAACATTATAGTATATAGGACTTGAAACAGGAAAAAAGTTATTAAGCCAAATAAAATAAAAATAGGCATAGCATGAGTGTATATTATTCTGGAGCTATCATTTGTTCATGAAATCTGAAAAATAGTTAGTAGTGATGAAAAAATTAAATGGAAGAGAAAGATTAAGAGATAGTTGTGTAACTTAAGGAGAAAAATGATTGAATTAGATATATTAATAATGTAAAATTAAAATAATTAATAATGCATTGATGACAATCAATAAAACATGTTTGTTTTCGTGTGAGATGTTACCGGCTATCTCCTACATGGGTTTGAGAAGGAAAAAAATGATCATTAATAATATTTTTAGGAAAAGCAAATGAACAAATTGGAATCTTATAATTATTTAATTGAGATGGTAGGGGCTTTTAACAAAAAAGGATTGAAAAGTGGGTGTATGTATATATATACATATATACATATAAAAAAAAGTGTTTAATAGAATGTGATAGTAACTATTATGATTAATGTGTATTTACATTTTTGTCCCTAATTATTATGACTTCATAAAGACATTTTAGTAATTCAACTTTTAACTTAGGGCTTCCCACTTTTAATTATAATTTGAATATTTATTATACAACAAAAAAAATAAAATAATTTTTTTCTTTGAAAAAGTAAAACAAATGGCCACTTTATAAATGCAATTGCATAGATTATTAAGTTAAAAAGACTAGTTGATAAGCAAAATATAAAAAAAAAGTATACAAAATACATCTAATCTAAACTATTTACCTTTAATAGACCAATGATCCAAAGTATTTATCTTTACCCACTTACCCCTTTAATTTTGTACCTAACGTCATGTTGACATTAGCATAAGTAGTATCGACAGTATATATATATCATACCGGTATCATATAAAATGAGTTTAATTCTTTGTGATACTCTGACGATATATTGATATCCTATTGGTATCATACAAGATTATATTCTTTTAAGAAATAAATAAAAAGAATTGGTAACTGAGATTGTATTACCAGATAATCAATATGTACAAAGCACTCAGGGTTTGGACATAATCCCAAACCTCTGAGATCTGTCAATGCGCCTATACTATGAACTACTATGGATAAGCATTAAAAAAAGTCATATTGTTTGCCAATCTGAGAAACATGCTACATCTACAATGAATTTCTTGGGTGATTTGCCTTAAGATTTGATCCACATTCCTCTTCTTTCCTTTGAATATTCTGTAATTCCTTTCTTGCCAAATGTAATATATACTTGCTTCTAGTGTCATTCTGTAAAGTTCATCTTATACTCTTTTTTGTTGATGCATGCACTCTAGCCCACTCTATCTCTCCATTACATTGCAAGGTGTTTCTTGTAATTGCTAGCCACTCTAGGATTCTTTTCCACATTCTTGTTATCACTGAGCAATCAAAGAACAGGTGATAATGAGTTTCTGATTCCACATTACACAGTGAACATGACAGATCTGTATAAACTCCCCATTTGTCCAGCCTGTCTTTTGTATACAATCTTCATTGTATTGCCAAATAGAGGATGAACAACCATTTGGGACTTCCTTGATTGTCATATATTAATCTTCTCCATGGTACTTCGTTAAAGTCCTATCTGATCTTCCTATACACTGCTTTAATGCTGAAGGAGTTAGCTTCCAGAATTTCTGATTTGTCCAGTTCCTTCTCATCAAGCCACTGTCCTGCTTGTAGTATTTTTCTTATAATCTAGGATAGTTGCTTATTCTGTACTTCCCAAGGTTTCCTACCTTCAAATAGTATGTATGAATCCAAGTTATCCATAATTTATTTTTTTTCTTGGCCCGGTTCCATAGTTGCTTAAGAATAGCTGCTTTGTTCCATTGTTGTAGGTCTATGATGTTCAACCAACCTACTGGGCCTGCAGATCCTATCCCATGCTATAAGTGTCTTTTCTTTGTGTTGAGTCTCACCTGTCCAGAGAAACCTTTTGCAAAGAGTTTTCACCTGCTATGTCACCTTCTTTGGTATAAGCATTACTTATGACCAAAAGTTTTGTATTGATGTCAGCACACTTTGTACTGATTGTAAACTCCCTGCATAGAATACGAATTTTTTTGTCCATGAATTCATTTTGCCCAGCATCTTATCTACAAATGGTTGGCTCTGGTTAATTGAAAGCTTCTTTGTAGTCGATGAGATTCCCAGCCATTTCATAGGCAGTTCTCTTTTTTTGAACCCTGTATCTTGTAGTATCTTCATCTGAATGACTTCATTTACTACTCCAAAATATACATTACTCTTATTTTGATCGACTTTGAGCGGATACCTTAGAGAACTCTTGGAAGCATTTGCACATATTGGTTGCAGATTCAAAATCACCTCTATTAAATAAAAATAAATTATCAGCAAAACTTAACTGAATAATTTGTTATTGACACCTAGGATAAAACCTGAATTCTTTTGTGCATCTCAGTGTTTTCAGAAGTCTGGTGAGGTATTCCATGCAAAGGACAAATAAGTATGAAGATAATGGGTCTCCCTGTCTCACCCCTCTTATTGCCTTAAAAGCTTTACTTGGGGGCCCATTGATCATTATAGAATAGGATACAGTTCTAATACAAATCATGATCCAGTTTACAAAAATAGTTGGGAACTGCATTCCTATAAGTACTTTCTCCAAAAAATATCATTTAATAGAGTCATAAGCTTTTTTCCATATCAATTTTAAACATGCATCTAGGTGAAATCCCTTTCCTCTCATATCCTTTAACAAGTTCATGACTTAAGATGACATTATCATTGAGCATTCTACCTAAAACAAAAGCTGCTTGGCTAGGATCTACTAAGTACTCCATAACATTTTTAAGTCTATGGGTAAGCATCTTGGAAATTAACTTGTACAGAATAGTACAATAGAAAATTGGCCTGAATTCTTTTATGGAGTTAGGATGCTACACTTTTGCAATGAGGGTGACTACTGTTCTATTAATAGGAGAATATATTTTTGTATTTTGAAAGAACTATAATATAGCAGTAGTTACCTCTTCTCCTATGATTGGCCAAGCTTGCTTGAAGAAGTAGGTATTAAAATCATCACATCCTGCGCTTTATTATCATCAATACTCTTCAAAGCATTCATTACATCCTCTTTATCAAATGGTTGTATCAGTGACAATTGTTGTGTCCTTGAAAGTACTCGTCCATCTTTTATGATCTCATGATTTGCTGCTAGCATTTGAGTTATTGTTTGCCCTAGTAGCTTTTGATAGAATTCTACAGCTTCTGTGACAATTTCGCTATGGTCTTTGATCACAGTTTCATCCTTTTTAGTGAGCATTGTAATCTGGTTCTGTGACTTCCTGCTCTTCCTGCTAGTATAAAAAAGAATTGTGTTAGAATCCCCTAGTTTGAGCTATTGGATCCTAGATTTCTATTTATAAATTATTTCCTCTATTGCACTCCATTTCATCAGCTGCTCCTTTGCCTTTTTTCTGCATCCTGTACATCCTGTGGAATAGGCATGCCCCTCATTTGGTTTTGAATGGTCTCCAGGTCCTTTCTCAATTATTGTACTTTGTCTGTGACTCCTTTGTACTCTTTATGGTTTATTGTATTCATTTCTTTTCTCAATTGTTTCAGATTTTGCCATATCCCCTCATTCCCTCTGTTTGTACTTGTCATCCTTGTTTCACCTTATTCCTGAATTCAGGGTTTTGAGCTATGCAATTATAGAACTTGAAAGGTCTCTTTTGATTTTTCTTTGAGTTTCTACCTATACACTCAATGAAGAATGATCTGAGCATCCAGGAACTATCACCATCACTTATAGAGGAGGCATATTCATCATCCATTCAGTGTTCATCAGTGCCCTATCAATTCTACTATAGACATGCTCATTGGTCTAAGTGAACTTTCTCCCCCTGTTGTTAATTCATTCAAGTTGCAGTTTATCATGCAGTCTCTGAAGTCTCTTATCTCTGCTTCCTGAACTTGATTGCTCATGCTTCTATCTTCTGTAGTAATACTGAATTGAAATCACCCATAATCAACTATGGTTCTGTGACTTGATTGTTTAGGCTATGAATACTGTCCCATAATGGTAATCTTATGGCCACAGTATGCACACCATATACAGTTGTGAAATGGTATTTCCTCTCACTGTTTATCATAGTGATTTGCCCATGTATAATCTAGCTTGTTGCTTCTTGTTTAACAAAAGTGAGTGCATTTGGATCGCCTATTACCCATATCCTTCCTCTAATATTCATATCTGCATTTGTACATTCTTCTCATCCTGGCATTATTTTATTCATCACCTCATTGGCTTTTTCTTTCCTAACTCTATGTTCATAGATTGCAAGTAATTGAACTTTATTTCTGTTAATAAATAACTTAATCTCATTTTGCTTCACCTCCTTATTAAGTCCCTTCACATTCCATGATACTAACATTATATGTTCAGATCAGTAGTTTTTTCACTCTCACTCCCCCTTTTTTCTCTACTTTGCTCACCAATCTCATATGCTTTTCTGATCTATTCTGCAGCATTGTTTGTGTGGTGACTACTTTCTTGTATTGGCCTTTTTTTGTTCTTGTTCTATATTGTGAAGTAACAGTTAGTCAATGCAACTTTCGGTGCTCATCATGGGTCATCCGTAAACAGTCGCACTATGTTTTTAAACATAAGGGTCAGGTTGTGTACATCTGACCCCACTTACCCCGCAATGGGTGGGAGCCTTTAAGGCATTGAGGTAATGTTGTTTTTGTATATTGTACTATTCGTCATTCCTCCTTTCCTTGCTCAGGTTGTTGATTTGTTCTCATCCCTTGTCCCTCTTCTGTTGTTGTTGTGGCTTTACCCTTCTCCAGTGCACTCTCCTCTTTATCAGTAGGCTTCCAAATTTTCTTGTCTTGTCTTTATCCATTTTTTGGTAATGACTTCACTATTTTCTCAGTACATGAATGTCCCACCTGTATATATTTCTGACAGAAGATCGGTTTCCACTCATACCATATTTGTTGTTCAGTCTGTTTCCCCTTACTATCTTGAATTTTGATCATTTTTGGAAATTCCTTTGTAACATCCATTTCTACTAGTATCCTTGCAAATGAGATTCTACTTGTTTGCGTTGTACATTCATCAGCATATAATAGTTTCCCTAGACTACTTTCTATTTTTCTCAGCACTACAAAATTCCAGCACTTCAGGGTAGGTTTTGGAGCTTAACCTATAGAGGGATTGTAGTGAGAATCTCCTCTTTGAAATTAAACTCTGAAACTCACGATTTCATGATCATTGGCCTCCTCATTGGATAATGAGGTCCTGAGCACAGTACCCTATCTCTTTCCTCTTCATTTGCAAACTGAATTACAAAGTAACGTCTGTGTGATACAAGATAATTGGTTTACTAGAGAATGTACCTTGAGCTCCAATGAACCTTCTCATAGCCCCAATTGTTGGTGTAGTTCCTACCACATATATCACAACTGAAGGCTTTCATTTGGCATCGTCATCTGCAATATCCTCTGGCTGTATTTCCACCACTTTTTCTCCATTAACAACTATGGGTGCAATATAGGACAAATTCATTCCTTTAGCACGATTCGATGCAAACAAGTTTGCCAATAGTTTTTTCGGGGTTTTCTCTAGGAGATTGAGTTTTCGCTGAGTCTCTTATATAGATCCGTCTCGATTTCCTGTTTGTCCTCCCTATTCCCCTGTTCCACTTGTTATTGGGGTTTTCATACTGTTACTCTCATTTCTTTGTTGCAGATCTAGCCATTGTTCCTTTTGTGCTTCCTTTTGTTTCCCAGTTGTGTGCGGTTCATCTTGTGGGTTTTGTGTGTCTTCCTCATACTCCAAAGTGAGCTCAATCCTCGGCTATTGAGCTGGGACTTCGCTCCACTTGAGCTAGTTTACCAGTCCGTGAAGAAGCTCCTCGATGTGTATCTTCTGAGTTGTTTTCCGTGGTCGTCCTCGTCCCATTCCGGCAAGGTGCACGTTAGCTCACTCTAACGCACTGAGACAAATAAAAAAATTGTTAAATTCTAAATTAGTAGAAAATATATTTGTTATGATACTTTGATATATTTATACTATATTGATATCGTATAAGACTAGAAAATTATTAAAGTTACAAAATTATTTATTAGACTTAAATAAGTAAAATATATACTTGTGATACTCCGTCGGTATATTGATATCCTACCGGTATCATATAATTTTGAGATCTTTTTTTAATAAATAAAATAATTAAGAGAAAATTATTAAAGTTACAAATTTATTTATTAAATTTAAATTAGTAGAAGATATATTCTTTGTGATACTCTATTGGTATATTGATACCATGTGTATTATAAAATATGATTAGATATGAAAAAGTTAAAGGAATATGCTCGGGTTTATAAACACCC
>JAOTQJ010051588.1:0-14417 GCA_025642045.1 Solanum sejunctum
ACATGACTTTAACGACAATTGTGGTGGTCACTGAATAAAATAACAATTACTAACGAAATTGTAACGTCGCCATTAATTATCTTTTTAGTGACAAAAGTATACTATCAACCACGGTTTTGTGTATCTTTTTTGACGAACGAGTTCATCTCAGATAATATTCAATTGGGTACAAAAAAATAATTCATAGCCATATAACTTCATTTGGTGACAAAACACTAAATAGTCCTTAAATACTTTTAGCAACCCACATTTAGGGACGAGTGGTTGACGATTTCTTTTTTTCGTCCCAAAATATTTTTTGTGACAAAATATCATTTTTAAGTGACAAAATAAATCATCGTTGATAATCAGATTTGTTATAGTAAGTTATTGGCTAGTATTAATGGCTTGAAGACTCTTTCATCAACAGGTACTCTTTATGGCTACATTAATTTGATCACATTATTTTGCAATAATTTTTAAAGTGATGAAAAATAAATTGCAATCACCTTTTATACATAAACAATGTGGGTAAAAATCTGTTCCTTCCTTGATTCTTTTTTCCTAAAGTTTCACCGTAATTCAAGAACCGTTAGTAGAGTATTTCTCGAACTAGAATAATTTAAACTTGATCTCCATGAAAAAATTTGTGATTTGTATGGATCTTCTTGAAGTATTTGATTATCAAGAAGAGTTTAGTATATTTTGATCTCTGTATGAATATTCTAAGAATTTATGAAATTTTCGAGTTGCCTCTTTAAGAGAATATAATATTTTTATATAAGTATAAATCAGGGTTTAGGGTAAAGTAGTCTCCAAGAAATCCTAAGTGAAATAGGACTAATTTATAGAGTCCTACAAATTTCAATATCCACAAATATCCTCTACTTCAAGATTGGTCAGAGTGTAAACTTGATGAAACTAAAAAACGAGTCTTGAAGTACTCATTTTTTCGCCTTTGTTGTTTAGCGGCATCATATTTGTAGTTTGTTTATGAGAAAAGAGATGAAGGGAAGATTTGGTCCCACTAGGCATGCCAAAATTTATAGGACAATAAAACTTGCGTCAAGAAAATAGTAATCAAGAGATGAAAAATATGCAACAATTGTGGTATTTTATTTCAAGGTGTGAGTTTCAAAATCTCTATTAATTCTCTAATTTGTCTTTTCAAATATAAATTCGAGGGCTCTTTAGTTTGATCTTGAATCTTGTGGAACTTGATAGATTTGATCTTGACTTGTACTTGAATTCAATGACTTTTGGACTTCAAGAATTCGGTGGTCTTGATCTTGATTGACGGATTTGATGAACTTGAACTTGATCTTGATCTTGACTTATACTTGAATTCAAGGGCTTTTGACCTTGTTCTTGAATTCGGCGGTCTTGATCTTGATGTATTCTTGAACTTGAATGCTTGAGTTCTTGAACTTATAGCTTGTAGAGAAATATGTGGCTTTGATCCACGAGCTTTCTCTAGTTGTTAGAATTCTTGTATTAACAGATGACTTTCCTGTGTTCCTCGATCATGATGTCCAGTTCTCTCAATGTATGGATGGGCAGAATGTTAACTCTAGATCCTTCATCAATCAATATTCTATTTATCCTCTTCTCTAGCATGTGGCCCACCATATACAAAAGATGATTATGTAGTTTTTAACAAATAGAGTACCATTATCTATAAATATGATTTTTGTATTACATGTATGTACTTCTTGAAAAGAGAATTTCATAGGCTTTTCAGAAGATAAGAGGGGCACTTTTGATGGAGTTGCATCCATTGCTTGTTCTTTGTCCATGGGAGATGTCCTTGATGAAGTATTATCTACTATTTATCCTTTGTCGGTATTAGAACATGATGCCTCAATTTCATCACCGATAGTCTTTGTGTGAAGACAATTTGGTAAGAACTACCTAAAAGTCATAGGATGTCATGTTTCTAGTGGGTGCACTTCTAAATTTGCTTTCTTTGGATGCTTTACTGACTTTTGTTTATTTGGTCCCCTCACTATCCTCCCTTTGGTCGATTGATTAGATAATTCTTTTTGTAAACTTGTCTTATTACCTCTCTATATAGTCACGAGAATCCAATATTCATCATTATCTTTATCACTTTATGTTTTATTTGGCTCTAATGACTTCTCTTTTTTAAAGGTATATATTTAGACTAGGTCAAGTGAGCCAAAAATGATAGAAATTTGGTTCGAACTACTATACAAACCTCTACCTCCTATATGAACCTCTACCTCATCGTGAAGTACCAAAAACTGACCCGTACTATGAGCCCTCTTAGGTTCCCTGAATTTTTCTTAAACCAGCAACTTTGCCTCCTTGGCGGTGCTCACAATAGACTGAAAGAAATCCCCCTCACAAGCCGCTCTGAATACATCGAATCTAATGGAGAAATTTAAACCCCTACCTGTGGACTCTCTGCATGTCATCTGGAATCATAACCAAGGTATATTGAGATAATTGGCAAAAATGAGCCTCGTACTCAGTGACAGTCATACCACCCTGCCTGAAGTCTTCAAATCTCAATCGGTTCTCCTCTCATACGCTCCAAGGAATCAAGCAATCCTGAAAAACACTAGAGAATGCACTCCAATCCACTAGAGGGGATCCAACTAGTCTGTACCTCACATAAGTCCTCTACCACTTCTTGGCTGGTCCACGGAGCTGGAGTGCAACTAAACAGACACCACGCTTGTAACACCCCGTAAAATTGCCAAAACACTCATAGAACATAATCATGTGCATAACATATCTTCTAAGGCTTCGATGAAAAATTCGAGACCAAATTTGCGATTAGAGCAGAAAATCGAGTGGAAAAATGATCTCGACCTGATTTTAGAGCAACCGGGTCAAAAAATATTTTTGTTAATTAATTCAGAAACAATGTTGATCTGTGCCCCTAGTGCGACACGGAGAGACACTTGTGTTTTTTTTAATTTTTGATGGGAAGTTAAAAATTTGTACGAAGAAAATTTTGGCAAAAATGCATTGGTCGGCGCCCCAGGCACATCGCAGACCAGTACAATTTTTCTGACGTTTTTTCTTTTAAATTTAGGAAGGGTCTTTTGGTTATGCCCAACCTATTTTAATACCCCAAAATGTATTTTAACTCCTTTAATTCGTACGAAGGGTTTCAAAAACTCATTAATTTCCCAAGTCTAAGCGTAAGTTCTAAGAGAAAGAGAAGAAAGAGCTTGAGGGTTTCGAGTTGGGGTTCAATTCCTTGAGGAAGGATAAGTAATTCTTCATCCCAGATATGTAAAGGCTACTCAGAACATGGGATTGTTCTCCCATGTGCCCCGATGAATGTAGTAGGTTAATAGTTGATAGTTGATAGGTCTTGTGTTACAATTCTTGAAGATTTTCTTGAAAATTATCTTTAAGTTCTATATATTATCTGAAATTGATGATCATTGTAACTTAAACTAACTGTTTACATTTATTATTGTATGTTATTTATATAACCTACATGATTTCTTTGTTAAACACTTCAAGAATAAATTTAGGGGTAATATCTAAAGCCTTGACTATATGGGTGTATTAATTTCTATGGTCCGTGTCCTGAGATAAATATTTAGATGGCTAAAATTAGTGAGGATGGAGTCCCTAGAGTCTAAATAAGAGTGAAATTAACCTTGAAAGGATGATCCTGCTCCCTGAGTTGATAAATGATGGAATAAGTTAAGGTCTCTTGCCCGTAGAGGCTAGATGATGGAAATTCTAGATTGATTGACAGATTTATAAGCAAGTCGAGTCATGAGAAGAGTATTGAACACCGAAATGTGTAAGAGTGAGTCTCACTCGCATCCATTAACTATGTGGCCAACGTAGGAGAGGATTGGACAGTGAAAGCAGATCTTTCCTTTGTCCTGTAGAGGACTTGATAGACTTTTGGGTCCACTGACAGACTCGTCCTTTACCCCAGTAAGGTACTGGACGGATGTGGCAGTGACATCTCTTCGTTATATCATCATCGGCTCATAGGTGATGGTTATCAGTTAGAGAAACTTTCAGATAGGTTTTATACTGATAGTACTCTGAGTTTGATATGATAGTATGAGTCTTGATTGATGGTGACGTGATAGAGTCTTATTCCTTACTCCGAGTTAAGATTGAGTGACTGATGAACTGATGTCATATTATATTGTCTTGCCTATACTATTTACATTAGCCCATTTTGCATACAGTACATTCCATGTACTAATGCCCCTTTGGTGCTGCATCATTTTATGATGTATATTCAGAATACAGAGAACTTCAACAGGCGAATCGTTGAGGTACAAAGTTATTTGATTCCAGAAAGTGGTGCATCCTCCCCTCCATTCAGAGGATGATTCTTTCTTATTTCTGTTGAGTTATTTTATTTTATTATGGTAGCCATGACCTGTCATGGCACCTTCTTAGATAGTAGTTGTAGAGGCTTCATAGACATAAACGTATAATGGTTGCTGTTAGGGTTCTTTTCCCCCTTTATTCCTTCTTTATACTGAGATTGTTCCTTTAATCTTATTTCATATGATAGACATAGTAATGAGTCTTGTATCTCGCTAATAATTTCTATTATTTCTTGAGTATCTTCTGCTAATTTATTGATCAAACGAATATGATGAGACTAGATGGTTCACTTAGGGGCTAGCGACAGTTTTCGAGTGTTTGTTAAGCCTAAAGTGCCCTCTCGGGCCGTGACAAACTTCATATTAGAGCACAGAGTTTAAGTGTCCTAGGGAGTCTATGAAGCCGTGTCTAGTAGGGTCTTGCTTATGAGTGTGTTGTGCACCATACTTACTAAGCTGAAAGCTATAGGACATTAGAAAGTGTTATCCTTCTTCTATGATCCAAGTCCATGCGATAGAGTTTCACTCTATGAACAATCTTATTCTAACTCGTGCATTATATTGCAAAAAATGCTACCAAAGAGAACAACTGCTTAGAGAGATGCCTCAGCCCCAAGTGTTGAGAACACCCATCTCGAGGTCTCAGTTCAGACGGAGATGAGGAGATGGGGATGGCATGCTAGGATTCTTGAGGTCCCACAAACGCCCCCTGTACAGCCCTAACCAACTCCTAACACAAAGGTAGAGTTTAGGGGAGCCATCACTATGGTGACTAGCTGGTGGCATCCAAGGGTAATAGTCGGGGTCCTCAAGTTCCTAGCACTAGATCAAAGGAGTGCTCAACTACAACCTGACTCAAAGATTTCTTGAGGATGAACCTGCTAGTGTATACGGGGTCGAAGGTTGAGGAGGACCCACAGAACTTTATTGATGAAATATATAAGGTCCTGAAAGTTATGCACACTAATGAGATCAAGGGAGGTAATCTTGCCTCCTATCAGCGGAAGGATGTTGCTAATGTCTAGTACAACCAATGGGAAGCTAGTAGAGGTAAGGATGTTGAGCCTGCAGAGTGGGAGGAGTTTGAAGCTGCTTTCCTTGACCATTTCTTTCCTTAAGACTTGAGGGAGGAAAAGGTTGATGAGTTTATGAACTTGACGCAAGGAAGGATGACAGTTAAGAAGTACAGTCTTAAGTTTATGAAGCTGTCTACGTATGCTTCGAAGATAGTGCAAGACATGAGGGCCAGAATGAGGAAATTTGTATCTGGCCTGGGCAGACATGTGCATAAGGAGTGTAAAATAGCTTTGTTGATCCCCGACATGGACATCTACACGATTATGATGTGTGCCCAACAGACAGAGGAGGATAAGAGGAGAGACAGAGAGGAGCAGATAAACAGAAAAGCAAAATATGTTGGTTATGAGCCTAGGCAACAAAGATAAAATAAGGGTGACAAGTCCTACTTTCAGAAGAGATCATCTCACCATGCACCCTCTGTAGTGAGTGCGCCCATCCAGCCAAACAGGTATGATCAGAAGTCTCATGGTTACTAGAATTTCAAGGCTCAGGGTACTCAATGTCAAGCTAGTGTAACCCAAGGTGCAAGGGGAAAGCCACCTTGTGACAAGTATGGTAAGCTTCATCTGGGTGAGTGTCGTGTGGGTAAGGATTTTTGTTATTCATGTGGACATTCTAGTCATTTCTAGTTTGAGTGTCCGAAGAGGAGACGAGGTGAAGGGAGCAACATAGCACAGTCCTCTGCAATACCCGCAGCTGTCAATTAACAGAGGGGTACTACTACGGGCATACGAAGTGGGACAAACCATATTTATGCTATGAGTAATCATACGTGTATGCTTCGAGTCTTTACTTTTGAATTGTTATGCGTTGCTTGACTTAGGTGCCACTTTGTCTTTTGTGACCCCTTTTGTGGCAAGTAAGTTTGGGATTCTCCCAAAGTGTTTGCTTGATCCTTTTGTTGTTTTCACTCCTACTGGTGAGTTTATTGTAGCTGAGATGATTTACATGGATTGTGTAGTATCCATTTATCATGGAGATACCTTAGCTGACTTGGTAGAATTGGAGATGGTTGACTTTGATGTGATACTTGGCATTGATTGGCTTCACGCCTATTATGATTCTGTGGACAGTACAACCTGAATTGTTAAATTCCAGTTTTCTAATGAGCCTGTTCTAGAGTGGAAAGAGAGTTCCGTTGCACCTAAGGCCAAGTTTATCTCTTATCTTAGAGCTAGAAAGTTAATTTCCAAGGGTTGTACTTACCACCACGTGCGAGTTAAGTCTGATGATGTTGAATCTTCCTTTCTTAAGTTAGTACCGATTATGAATGAGTTTCCTAAGGTATTTCCTAATGATCTACCTGGAGTCCCTTTTGATAGGGAGATTGACTTTGGGATTGATGTTCTTCTCGAGATCCAACCCATTTCAATTCCACCTTATAGAATGACCCTTGCTGAATTAAAAGAATTGAAAGACTTATTTGAAAAAGGTTTCATAAGGCCTAGTGTCTCTCCTTGGGGTGCTCCTGTCCTATTTGTGCATAAGAAATATAGGTCTCTTAGAATATGCATAGACTACCGACAACTGAACAAGGTCACAATAAAGAATAAGTATCCTCTTCCCAAGATAGATGATCTATTTGACCAACTTCTGGGTGCTACTTGCTTCTCCAAGATAGACCTCAGATTGGGTTACCATCAGTTGAAGGTGAGGGAAAGTGATATTCCAAAGACAACCTTTAGGACATAGTATTGCCATTTTGAGTTCTTGATCACGTCCTTTGGCTTGACAAATGCACCTACAACTTTCATTGATTTGATGAATAGAGTATTCAGACCGTATCTTGACATGTTTGTAATCGTAGTCCATACAAGATGCATGAATGCAACAAAATAAGCTTACAATATACATGGTAATTGCATCCACAATCAAGTATAGACTCACAGGTCATGCTTTCAGTCTCAGCTTACTATCACAATATCAGAACAAACTTTGCTAGATACTAAAAAATGTATGAATGCATCAATAATCACAACCTCAAAAAGTTTGAGGGTACCCAATTTTTCATCAAAACTTTAAAAACACATCTAAAAATTATGTATATACCAATAGACAACATTACTATGAATTTACCCATTATCTACACTATCTAAACATGTCGGTTCAACAAAAAATTAAATATTCATAAGAAAAAAGAAGCACAACAAGAAAACCTTAGGATAAAAAATAGGGGAAGTTATAGACTTGAGGCTACTCAGGCATCACCTTAATCCATACTTCCCATACCCCACCAAAATAGAATACTTTGTCCTCAAAGTAAAAATATGTAAAACACGGAAACACACAAACAAAACAGAGATATATATATACATCAAAAACCAACATTTAAAAACTAGTATCCAAAATAAACATCCAAACTAAAAATATTTAAGCACATCCAAAAACCAACATAATAAAAAGATTGTCTAACAATAGAACAAAGTATCTAACATGAAAAAATAAGAACTGAGGTCAAAAGAAGTCAAACATCATAGTGCATCAAGCACCGGTCTTTAGCTGGTCTGTGGGGTCTTGGGACATCTACTCCTCCTTAGCAATTCGAGAACTACCCTCTCCATGTGGGGTGTACTGCTCCCAATCTCTCTGAATGACTACCAACAATAGTGACTCCTACAACACCTCCTCGGGTATGGGCTCCTCCTCCGGTCTTGGTCGCTTCTAAGCCAGCTTTGGATCCATATCATGCTCAAGGGGCCTCTTTTCACGGACATCTGGATGGTCATCTAGCCAATCAAATGCCCCATCACCAACCAGTGCCACCTTCGAGACTACAACTGGGACTGCTAAAATCTGCAATAGGTCGACCTTAAACTTGGCCAACTCATGAGTCACTGCACTAGTGTCAGTAGGCCAAGCTCCCTCAAGTCTTCGCTGGATTCTAGCCTCGAAAACATCCACTCGGGCATTCACTGCCCTAACTCTCTCATCTACCAAATCATGGGCAAATTCCATCATCCTCTCCATGGAGTCCCGTACAGTCTGGTTAACCCAAGGTTTGACCCATACAGATAGAGCCTAGAGTCTACACTCCACCATAGCTACCTTTCATAATAAAGCCTAAAAAGTAACAGAAAAAGTGAGAGGATCAATTTGTAATGAAGCTGCTACTGGTGCCAGAGTACTGGAGGATGGTGTGGACTCGATCTCTACAACTGACATGGGCTCTATGGCTACTATGGAAGTACCGATAGTAGCTGGCGGTGCACTATGAGTTGGAGACTCTACTGGGAATGGCTCTGAAATAGGAGGAGTTGCTCGGGGTAAGGCTATCGGGTTCTCATCAGTCTTTATTAGGCTGGGATCCATAGTGCACGTAGCCTCTATGTACTATCCCATTGGGGTTAAATAGGAACACCCGCTGCACTATACAAATAATGAATCAAAATAGGAAATGGCACTAAGGTGTTCATCCGACCGACTACCTTGTGGATCTGCTCCGAGATGATCCGAGCCCAGCCTATCTCCTAATAACACAACCCTCTCTAAAGTGATCACATTATCTGTGAAAGTAGGCTTGATATGCCAATGGATAATGAACCACCAAAACTTGGCTCAAAAAGAGAGGTGGACCTTTACTATAGGATCATAGTGGTTTGTAACCTACGTCGGGTCAAAGCCCTCCTCGTAAATCTGGCTAGCAATCCACTGTAGAAGCTCTATCCTGGCCCTAATATCCTTCCCAGTCATCGCTCTCTTCATCTTATCAATATGCCTATCATATTCTGTGGTAGACTGGGGTACGCTATAATTAGGCCCAAACTAAACCTGGCCTGATACGCCATAATTTTTGACATGTCGTTCTGATGTTCACGCTCCAATAAGAAAGTGGTCATTGTCAGCAATTAACCTAATTGACGGTTAGGGTCAAACTCGCATGGAATACATGGCTTGACTACAAGACTTAACTACTAATCTTTTAAAGCATTAATAATTAAAATCTCTAAATCAGGGAGATTTGTGATTCAAAAACAAAAGTAAAATTACGACTATACTACTATGAGGGAAAACACTCAATTTTAGGGACAACTTAGGAATTGTGTTCCCCATGGTTCGTTGACTCGACTACCTTAGGTAACATAACCATAATTGAAGATTAGCATGCAGGATAGTGACTTAAGTTCTTCTAGCCCTCTTGTGAAGGTGAAGGTCGAATTTCACCATGGCGCTTAGTCGGCAACTATTGTGTGTCAACTAACCATTACCAATTGTCCCAGTCAACCTCTTCTTGGTCAGGTTCAGTTGATTAGATGAGAAGACATCAATCAAATCCTGTCATCTACATCTCTTTTCCTGTTCGTCACTACCTTGATCGTGATCGTGATATTAGGCGGGGTTTGGTGTTTCCACACTAAACAATAATCATAATGAAGAAAAATAGACAATACATACAAAACCCCAATCATAGAAATGCAATAAACCTAGGTTTTCTCAAGTTAACTATCGGGGTTGTGGGTGCTTAGCTACTCATGACTAAGGCAAAATAAGCAAAAACGCACATACAAGATATAGATGAGAGTTTTGCCAACAATAATGAAGAAAGTAGGCACCACAAGTTTCAAATCCACAAACTTGATTGATCGAAAATGAGTACAAGGTAAGATTTGCAATCCCTAAAATGGTTTTTTCTAAGAGAGAACAATAAACTACTCTAAAAACTAAGAAATGATTTAAAGATCAAATATCTCCTGGTCGAACTCCTTTTCTAAAACCCTCACTTAAACTATATATAATATTTACAAAATAATCCTAGGATTTATACAAAAGAGATAAATGGCAGCTGATAAGTCTCGTAGGATGACCTACGAGTCATAGTTGGGGTATCATATCGGGTTCTTAGCATCTTGGACTAAACTGGTATAACCCATAGGTATTAGTTATTACTTGAGCTATGACTCGTATATTCCTCTCGTAGTCTTGGTCTTCAATTTTTGGTCGAATATTTTAGCTCTCTGATTCCTACTATAAGTCCACTTATACGAGTTACAGTGAAACTTATGACTCGTAGGATGGCCTCGTAGGGGTGACCTTTAATTAGAAGATTTCTAAATTTGTGGTCTCTGATTCTTGCTACTACATATCCTACGACTTGTAGCTTGGGTTACGACCCGTAAGTGTGCTCGTATGTACTAAGCTTTAGCAAAATCTGTAACTTTTTTTCAAAATCATTCCAACCTAACTTTTCTACAAGAAAAATACAAAAACACATAAAAACTATAAAAAGTCGCATTAAGAACTTAAAAAATCCCTTATTTTAGGCAGCAAATGTGTTGTATTTTGATAGCATATCATATTCGCTGACCACAAGAGTTTACATATGTATTCAGTCAGAAGGAGATCAACCTGCGGCAGAGGAAATAGTTGGAGTTACTCAAGGGCTATGACATGAGAATTCTCTACCACCTAGGTAAGGCTAATATCATTGTGATGCTCTTAGCAGGTTAACTATGGCTAGCATTGCCCATTTGGAAGAAGGGATGAGAGAACTAGCTAAGGAAGTGCATAGATTGGCTCGACTAGGAGTGCAAATTGAGAGAACAACGAGGTGAGGTCAATATTTAGAATGGGTATTCTTCATTCTTAGTGTCAGAAGTGAAGGAAAAGCAAGACTAATACCTTGTTTCGCTCCAATTGAAAGAAGTGGTCCTCAAGCAGAAGGTGATGGTTTTCTCCAAAGGGGGAGATGAGGTGTTGAGATACCAAGGTAGATTGTATGTGCCTGACATTGATGGCGTACAAGAAAGAATCATGGCCGAAGGTCATAGCTCCAGATATTCTATCCATCCTAGTTCCACCAAGATGTACCATGACTTAAGATATGTCTATTGGTGAAATGGAATGAAGAGGGACATTGCGGAATTTGTCTCTAAGTGCCCCTAATTGTCAACAGGTCAAGGTTGAACATCAGAGACCGTGTGGATTGGCTCAGAACTTTGAAATTCCTGAGTGTAAGTGGAAGATGATCAACATGGATTTCATTATAGGCTTACCAAGATCCTAAAAGCAGCATGATTCAATATGAGTGATTATGGATAGGATGAATAAATCAGCCTACTTCTTGGCAGTTAAGATAACTAATATGTCTAAGGAGTATGCCTGACTATACATTTAGGAGATTGTGAGGTTTCACGGGGTTTCCTTATCCATCATCTCAAACAGAGGAGCTCAATTTACCTCCCGATTTTGAAGTTCTTTATAAAAGAGATTGGGTACAAAAGTGAATCTGAGCACAACCTTCCACCCTCAGATAGATAGATAGGTCGAGCGCACCAGTCAGACTTTTGGAGGATATGTTGAGAGCTTATGTCATCGACTTCAAGGAGAATTAGGATGATCATCTGCCATTGATTGAATTCGCATACAACAATAGTTACTATGCTAGTATTCAGATGACCCCTTATTAAGCTTTGTACGAGAGGAGATGTAGATAGCCGATATGGCTGGTTTGATGTTGGGGAAGCTGAACTGATTGGATTTGATCTTATCCACCAGTCCATGGAGAAGGTTTAAGTCATCATAGAAAGGATGAGGACAATACAAAGTCTCCAAAAGTCTTATACAGATGTGAGAAGAAGGGACTTGGAGTTTGAAATGGATGATTGGGTGTACTTGAAGGCGTTACCCATGAAGGGTGCCATGAGGTTTGGTAAGAAGGAAAAATTGAGTCCACATTATATTAGACTATACCAGATTATAAGGAGGATTGAGAAGGTCGCTTATGATCTAGACCTTCCTTCCAAACTAGATAGAATTCATCCGATGTTCCACGTTTCTATGCTAAAGAAGTGTTTGAGGGATCCTGCTTTGGCAATTCCTATTGAGAGTACAAGAGTGAAAGATAGCTTATCCTATGAAGAAATTCCAGTTGAAATCTTTAATCGACAAGTTCGTAAGCTGAGGAAGAAAGAGATAGCCTCCGTTAAAGTTCTATGGAGGAATCAATTTATTAAGGAAGCTACATGAAAAGTTGAGGAAGCAATGAAACTCAAATACCCGCACCTATTTGTCCCAAATAATGATGATGTTGAAGGTAATGTCCCAATCCTTTACACTAATGAAGTTTCTTTCTCAAGTGGATGTGCTAATTCTATTCATGAGTCTAAGATAGAGATGTAGAAAGTGATGGATCGTTAAGAGTTAGAGAGTTCGCAAGTGAGGGTTGAGATGAGTGTTGAGTCTACTTGTGCTTTATTCTGCCTTTACTCATCATTCGAGGACGAATGATTCCAATGGGGAGATGATGCATCACCCTATAAAATTATCGAAATACCCTTAAAATGTAATCATGTGCGTAGCACAATTTTCAAAGCTCTGATGGAAAATTCAAGATTTGATTTGCGATCAATGTAGAAAATCGAGTGAAAAAATGGTTTTGACCTGATTTTAGAGCAACTAGGTCAAAAAATAATTTTCTTTAATTAATCCAGAAATAATGTCAATCCACGCCCCTGGCACAACGCAGAGAGGGCATAGAGAGACATTTGTGTTTCCTTTAAAATTTTTGACAGAAAGTTAAAAATTCATACAGAGGAAATTTTGGCGAAACTACACAGATCTCCGCCCTGGTGCGTCGGGACCAATATAATTTTCCTGACTTTTTTCTTTTAAATTTAGGAAGGGTATTTTGGGTATTCTTAACTTATTTTAATACCTCAAAACGTGTTTTAACTCTTTTAGTTCGTACAAAGGGTTTCAAAAACCCATTATTTTCCTAAGTCTAAGTGTATGTTTTGAGAGAAGGAGAAGAAAGAGCTCAAGGGTTTCGAGTTAGGGTTCAATTCCTTAAAGAAGGCTGAGTAATTGTTCACCCCAGGTATGTAAGGCTACCCGGAACATGGAATTGTTCTTCCATATGCTCCGATGAATGTAGTAGGCTGATTGTTGATAGGTCTTATATTATAATTCTGAAAGATTTTCTTAAAAATTATCTTTAATTTCTATATATTATCTTAAATTAATGATCATCGTAACTTGAACTAACTTTTTACATTTATTATTGTATGATTATGTATATAACCTATATGATTTCCTTGTTAAATACTTGAAGAATGAATTTAGCGATAATGTCTAGAGCCTTGACTGTCTGGGTATATTGATTTCTATGGTCTGTGTCCTGAGATAAATGTTTAGATGACTAATATTGATGAGGATATATTGCTTAGAGTCTAAATGAGAGTGAAATTAACCTTGAAAGGATAATCCTACCCCTTGAGTTGATAGATGATGGAATGAGTTGAGGTTTCTTGCCCATAGAGGCTAGGTGATGGAAATTCTTGATTGATTGATAGATTTATGAGAAGTTCAAGTCATGGGAGTAGTATTGAGCACAAAAATAGGTAAGAGTGAGTTCCACTCGCATCCATTAACTACTTGGCCAGCATAGGAGAGGATTGAGCTATGAAAGCGGATGTTTCCTTTGTCCTATGGAGGACTTGATAGACTTTTGGATCCATTGATAGACTTATCCTTTACACTGGTAAGGTATTGGATGGATGTAGCAGCAGCATCTCTTTGTTGTATCATCATTGGCTCATAGGTAATGGTTGTTAGTTGAAGAAACTCCCATATAGGTTCCATGCTGATAATACTCTGAGTTTGAAGTGATTGTATGGGTCTTGATTGATGCTGATGTGATAAAATGTTATTCCTTACTTCGAGTTGAGATTGAGTGACTGATGAGCTGATATCATATTATATTGTCTTGCCTATACTGTTTACATTAGCCCATTTTACATATAACACACTCTATGTACTAACGCCCCTTTGGCGCTACATCATTTTATAATACAGATTTAGTAGACAAAGGACTTTAGTAGGCGAATCGTTGAGATTCAGAGTTATTTGATTCCAGAGAGTGGTTAGTCCTCCCCTATATTCGGAGGATGGTTCTTTCTTATTTTTGTTGAGTTATTTCATTTAATTGTGATAGCCATAGCCTATCACAGTACCTTTTTAGATAGTAGTTATAGAGGCTTCATAGACATAAACGTATGATGGTTGATGTTGGGGTTCTTT
>JAOTQJ010051598.1:0-14417 GCA_025642045.1 Solanum sejunctum
GATCCTCATCCTACTCCACATGGCTAGTATGATTTTCCTACAAAGCAAGTGGTGAGTCCTCAACTAGAAATTGCACCATGGGATTTTTGAATTTTGATACGGTTGCTCTAAAATTGGGGTTAGACCTTTCTTCCTCAAATTTTAACTCCCTAAACAAGAATTCAAAGTTGGATTTTCAAAATAATAAATAGATTTTGAGATATACGGAATTTCAAATTCCAGACATTTCTGATTCACGTTTTTGGGCACTTTTAGTGGTTGTTTCAATATCTCCCCCTTGGTAATATTCATCCCCAAATGTAAAAGAGACGTACAATACAAGAGTGATCTTAAACAAATCATCCCCAACAAGAATGCAACATCACATTTGAAACACCATTTTTAAAATCTCAACATACATGTAAAATCATCATAACTTGCCAAATTAAACATGAATGCATATGAATGACGTAGGGGCCGAAATATAAGACTTGTAATCACATATAGAACTAAGAATTAGTACCTTAGGCTTTAATGTAGTGGAAAAGATAAGGATACCACTTTTGCATGTCCGCTTTAGCCTCCCATGTAGCACTTTCGATTTGTTGGTTCCTCCAAAGCACCTTAACAGATGCAACCTCCTTGTTACTCGATCTCTTCACTTTCCGATCTAAGATATGAACTGGAGTCTCCTCTAAGTCAAGTTAACCTAAACAACACCCACAACATCAAGAGACATGATAGCATTAGGGTCACAACACATTTTCTAAATATAGAGACATGGAATACCGGGTAAACTAAATTCATTTCACTAAGCAACTTCAACTCATAAGCTACCTAGCCAACCCTCTCCATGACCTCATTAGGACCAAAATATCTTGGATTAAACTTTTCCCTTTTAACAAAATAGACCACTCCTTTCATTGGAGAAACCTTCAAATAAACCCAATCACCCACCTTGAATTCAAGGTCTCTCCTTCTTACATCGGCATAGGATTTTTGATGACGTTGGGTTGTTTCCAACCTATCCCTAATCATCCTCACCTTTTTAAGAGCCTTCATAACAAGATCTAGCCTATTAAAGCCACCTCTCTAACCTCAAACCACCCAACTGGTGATCTGCAATGTCTCCCATAAAGAGCCTCAAAAGGAGCCATACCGATGCTAGAGTGATAACTATTGTTGTATGCAAATTCAATTACAAATGACCTAAGCATATCTTCAATTGTTTGAATAGTCCTTTCAGCTTGGCCATCCATTTGGGGGTGAAAGTCCATACTAAGGTGAACCTTTTTACCAATACCCCTTTGAAAAGAGCTCCAAAAGTGTGAACTGAATTGTGAACGATGATCTAATATGATGGACAAAGGAACCCCAGTCAACCTTACTAACTCAAGGATGTACAATCTCACATACTCTTCAGCCCCAAATATGGTCTTAACTGGTAGAAAGTGAGGCAATTTCGTTATCCTATCAACCACCACCCATATAGAATCAAAAACTTTTCTAGTATTGGGCAACCCAACCACAAAATCCATATTAATCACCTCCTACTTCCAAGTGGGAATCTCTATGTCTTGGGTTAGGCCAACTAGCCTTTAATATTCAACTTTGACTTGTTGACAACTACGATAACCGAAATGAACTTGGCAATGTCCCACTTCATGCTTCCCCACCAATACACACCTCTCAAGTCTTTATACATTTTGGTGGAACCGGGGTGAATAGAATAAGAAGAATGACGAGCCTCATTAAGGATCTTCTCCCTCAAACCATCAACACAAGGCACATACAACCTACCTTGGTACCTAAGGCACCATTCCCCAAAGGGAGAAAACCAGGCCTTCAATTCAAGCAAGGAAGAGTCAAGATCTTGTTTTTCTATAACCTCATCAATCAAAGAAGACTTAGACCCATCCACAACCACAACACCATCATCACCAACCTCTTCCAACCTAACCCCACTCTTTTTATTTGATGCAACTCCCTAGACATCTCTTTATCACAACCATCAACATTGGCTAGGCTACCCATAGACACCCTACTCAAAGCAACTGCCACCAAATTTGTCTTACACAGATGATAGTGCAAACTCATGTCATAGTCTTTGAGAAGTTCTAACCCATCTCCTTTGCCTCAAGTTGAGATCTTTTTGAGTAAAGACATATTGGAGGCTCTTATGATCGATGAACACATCCACATGCACTCCATACGAGTAGTGATGCCAAATATTTAATGCAAACACCATGATGGCTAACTATAGATCATGGGTAGGGTAATTGTTTTCATGAACTGTGAGTTTCCTAGGGGCATAGGCTATGAACTTACCATTTTTTATTAGCGCAAAACTCAATCCAACTCTAGATGCATTACAATACACAACAAAACCTTCAACCCCATCCGGTAGTGACAATATAGGAGTGGACACAAGTCCATCCTTCAATGTTTGGAAGCTTCTCTCACATTCAATGGTGTGCACAAACTTAACCTTCTTTAGGAGTCAACTTTGTCATGGGGAAAGCAATGGAGGAGAACCCATTCACGAACCTTCTATAGTAACCCACAAGGCCCAAGAAACTCCTAATATCCAATGGGATCAATGGTCTAGGACAATTTCTAATCACATCAATTTTCTTAGGATCCACTTTTATACCATCCACCGATACCACATAACCTAAGAATGCAACCTCCTTCAACGAAAATTCACACTTGTCATATTTAGCATACAGTTTTCTCCTCCCTCAATCTTTGCAACACCCCCTCAAATGATCCATATGATCCTCTCTACTATTTGAATAGATCAAAATATCATCAATGAAAATAACAAAAAAAAGGAATCAAGGTATGGTTTGAAGACCCTATTTATTAGTCCATGAACATAGCTGGTGCATTGGTCAACCCAAATGACATTACGACAAACTCATAATGCCCATGTCTAGTCTAGAAATCTATCTTGGGAATGTCACATTCCCTCACTCTCACTTGATGGTACCTAGACTGAAGATCAATCATAGAGAAAAAGCTAGCCCCTTGCAATTGGTTAAACAAGTCATCAATTCTTAGAAGAGGATATCTATTCTTTATAGTGATCTTAGTGAGTTGTCGGTAGTCAATACACATTCTAAGTAATCCATCCTTCTTCTTTACAAACAACACTAGTACACCCCAACGTGATTGACTATGTCTAATAAATCCCTTCTCCAACAAATTTTTCAATTGCTCTTTTAACTCTTTCTACTTCGCCGGGGATATACAATAAGGGGGAACGGAGATTCGTTGAGTATTGGGAAGGAGATGTATGCCAAAATCTATCTCCCTTTAGGGATGGACACCAGAAGGTCATTGGAAGGGACTTTGGACTCCACATCTTTAGCCCACACAAGATGTAAAGACACACCTTAGAGATCAACTTACGGGCTTTAATGTATGAAATGAATCTACCCTTGACCACCACATCTTGACTTTCCCACTTAAGGATAGGTTCATTAGGAAATTGAAACTTGACCCTACTGGTTCTACAATCAATAGAAGCATAGTAGGCATGTAACTAATCCATTCCAAGAATGACATCAAAATCTACCATGTCTAATTCAACAAAATCACAAGGCAACAACTTATGCAAAATGAAAATAGGACAACTTCTATAAACTTTCCTAGAAACAATGGAGGCACCAATAGGAGTGAACACTTCATATGACTCATGCAATAACTTAGAGATAACATGGAACTTTTTAGCAATAAAAGGGGTAACAAAGGAAAGAGCCGCACTTGATTAATCAAAGCATAAACATCAAAGTCAAAGATTTTCAATATACCAATAACAACATCGGGAATCTCACTAACCCTTTGCCTCCCACGTTGATCATAAAATTGATTGTGCCTTGGGGAACTACTTTGAGGACCACCTCTACGTAATGGAACCACATTTGCACCATGGACCTTTCCATGGTTCCTTGGACAATCTATCTTCTTTTGACCAAGCTCCCTACAACCTAAGCATGCATTAGAACCCTTAAAACATGGACCACTATGACTCTTCCCATATTAGGACACACATCTATAGGAGCCACACCGCCACCATCTTGAGGTCTAGGGTAGTCATTGGCAAACCCCCTATTAGTAGCACGAGAAGGCCCTTGGCCTTGATGAGATCTAATACCCTTTTGGAAATTACCCTCAAAATGGGCCCTCTTAGCCTCATGACCCTTCTCTTCCTGAATTTCTACTTCTCCATTTGCTCGGCATAGGTTATTAACCGAGAAAAGTCTATGTCATTACTTAGCATGGTGGACTAACATTCTTCACTTATCAAGTTGGAGAACCCCATCATAATCTTGTTCGCCCAAGATCTAAGATCGGCCACCACATGAGGAGCATACTTTGAAAGTTGATTAAACTTGAGAGCATCTCCCTCACACTCATAGCACCTTATTTCAAGTTCATAAACTTCACCAACTTAGCTTCCCCAAGCTCAAGAGGGAAAAATTGACTAAGGAAGGACAATTTGATCTCCTCTCAAAGCACCACATTACCAATCCCCTTCTCACCCTTCTATTAATCGTACCATATTTGAGCTATCCCTTTGAGTTGGTACGCCGCCAAGCCGACCTTTTCATTTGGCTTAACACCCATGAAAATCAAGATTTTATAGACCTTATCAATAAACTCTTGTGCGTCTTCGTCCGCCTTTGACCCATAGAAAACCAAAGGATTGCATCCTCATGAATTCTCTTACCCTAGCTATCGAGGTAGTAACATGAAGGGCTTGGGCCCCTCGATTGACTTGGTTAGCCATAACTTGGTCAAGAATAATGAGAGCATCTCGGAGCTCACCATTGTTAGGTTGCTCCTCAGGAGTTTGGGCCCTTCTTCCTCAAGTGTTTGGCATGATCTAGCATAGCAAAAAACAATCGTTAGGGGAAAAACTTACTATAAATCTATACCATGACTTAGAATATGAAAAAGGGAAAACATTTCCTAAAATGCCTCATAGCCTCCTATTCATAGTCATGGCGCGCTTCACAAGCATGAATAAGACTCTAATCAATATGGTGTGTTGGACTACGACGACCTATCAACCTAGTGCTCTGATAGTAAGTTTTCATGACCTTAACCTAGGGCCTAGGCATGACAAGACGTAAGGGAGAACCCAAAGTGGACACCAAGCAAGCTTCTTAGAACATCATTATACATCCTTTGTCGCGAAAGCAATAAATTAAGCATCAAGAGATAATAAAGTGCGACAACCGGGGTTAAGGGAAAACACTTTCATACCATAAACATCAAGAACAACATAGTCAAGGATCTAAGCTTTGATAAATAATGTGTCCAACGATCTCCTCTAATACATATATAAGAGCAGGCCAAAACAAAGTAATCGGGATCACCCTCATTATCAAAATAGATAATAAAGAAGAATGTCTTAATACATAATAAGAGCATATAGACTAAGGTCCCTGAAGTGGAGGATACACCAACTAGCTTGAGTAGTCAAATTAGCCATGTGGAGGAGGCTGGTCAACTTGGGCACTGATTCCTACATGGTGCCATCATATATGCATAGAGTATACATTAGTATGTTTGAATGCACTAAGTATGTAGAATACAATGCAACAAGATATAGATGTCATAATCAAAATGTATAGTGATGGATAATAGACATCATATGACAATATGACATGGATGATCAATTATCACGTAAAACGTGCTTAAATAGCTCATGCTCATATAAAATATCATATGGGTAGAGTAGACCAAGGTAGATTTCCAAGGTACAACCCCTTGGTTGGTTAGTGATGATGACACCCCATCACTTAGGTGGTGAAGTACTAACCCTTCACTCGGTTAGTGATAATGTCGCACCATCAGCTAGGTGGTGAAGTACTAACCCTTCACTCGATTGGTGATAATGCTTCCCCATCACATAGGTGGAGAAGTACTAATCCTTCACTCGATTAGTGATAATGCCGCCCCATCACCTAGGTGGATAAGTACTAACCCTTCCCTCCGTTGGTGATAATGTCATCCCATCACCTAGGTAGAGAAGTACTAACCCTTCTCTCAGTTGATGAGTACAGACCCCCATCTCGGTTATTCGGGTTCATAGACCTCCCAGATTGGGCATGGCCGAATGCAACACTTTATATAGAGTAAAACATATACATAAGCTCATTTTATCATCATATAGTCATTCATATTATATCTCATACTTTGGACCTTCAACTCCTCAAGAAACCGCACCCTTACATTTTATCAAACACTTAGAGGGTGTGTAATGCTAGTATAAAACCATGAAATATGGAGATAAAAATCATGCAAAAAAAATCCATTGTAAAGCCATCAATCAACTCCTTGCAACACCCTCAAGCAATATGTATCAAAACCTCTTCTCAAATCTTACAATATATCAAAGCTTTATAGCTCAAAACATAGCAAAATAGTCATAATTGCACATAACTTTAATATAATGTGCAGTAAATTTCATAATAATCAAGAAGCATCTGTAAATCAACTTTAAATCATGCAATTTGAGTAAAAGGAGGCATGGGTATCATGGGTGAAAGGAACCCAAGAAAGAAACTCACATAACTTAGTCTAGAGATGAACTTGGTGAAGATTGGAGATGGATACTTAAAACTTCAAGAAGAAACTTGAAGGAAAACCTTAGCTTAGGATGATGGTTTTGAACTTTAATTTAGGATCGAAAAATGTCTAAGTGTTTAAGTGAGTATTGGGAAATATTTTAGGTAATATAAGAGTGAAATTTAAATTTGGTTAAGTATAGTTAAAACCACAGTTGGGAATGCTTAAGTCCAAGAATTAGAAGTCTTGGATCAAACTAAGAAAAACACAGTCCCAAAATAAGCTGAGGCATATCACGGAGGTAAAGCGAAAACCTCATTAGAAATTGCACCATGGGATTTTTGAATTTTGATATGGTTTCTCTAAAATTAGGGTCAGACCCTCTCCCCCCTAATTTTGACCATTTGAACAAGAATATGAAGTTAGATTTTCAAAATAACAAATGAATTTTAAGATATATAGAATTTAAAATTCTGGGCATTTTTTAGGCATGTTTTCGGGCTCTTTTTGAGAATTGTTTCACTAAGGTCGATGAGGATCCTCAAGAATTCATTGATGATGTATACAAGGTGTTATCTATTATGGGTGTGACATTGGAAGAAAAGGTGGAGTTGGTGACTTACCAACTTAAGGTAGTGGCTCAAATTTGGTACACTCAATGATAGGAGGAGAAGGGGAACAACCATGTACTTATATAGGAGGAGTTTAAGGTGGCTTTTCTTAACTGGTTCTTTCCTCTTAAGTTTAGGGTAGCTAAATTTATGGAGTTCATAAATTTGAAGAAAGAGTCTACAAGTGTAAGGGAGCATTCCCTCAAGTTCAACCAACTTTTAAAATATGCTCCATACTTGGTTGCTAGCTCAAGGTCTAGAATGAATAATTTTGTGGTGGGCATTTTTGATTTGGTAAGTGAAGAGTGTTTTACTACTATGTTGATTAATGACATAGATTTTTCCTTATTGATGACTTATGCCAAATAATAGGATGGGGAGAAATTGAGGAAGAGTAGGGGTCATGAGGCCAAGAGGTCCCATTTTGATGGTAAGTTCCAAAATCACAACGGTGGATGATTTCACCAAGGCCAAGGGTATTCTTATACTCCTAGAGCGAGATTTGCCAATGACTACATAAGGCCCAAAGAGGGCGGTGGTGTGATGCCTAGACTTATGTGTTTAAAATGTGGTAAGGGTCATGGTGGCCCATGCATGAGGGCTACTAATGCTTGCCATGGTTGTGTCCAAAAAATTACAACAAGGGTAAGGATGTTTGTCCTCAAGGCTAGGGTTCTAATATGGTTCCTTTAGGAGAGGAGGTCAATAAGTTGGTGCCCCAAGCATAATCTTTTTTATGCTTTACATGGGAGGCAATGGGTTGATGAGGTTCCTAATGTCATCACCGGTATGTTGAAAGTATTTGATTTTGATGTGTATGCATTGATGGACCTGGGTGCCACTCTTTCTTTTGTCACTCCTCTATTGTAAAAAAGTTTCATGTTGAGCCTGAATTATTATGTGAGTCTTATGAGGTGTCTAATCCTATTGGTACACCTATTGTTGCTATAAAGGTCTATAGAAATTGTCCCACTTGAAACTTGCATAAAATATTTCCTTGTGATCTTTTTGAATTAGATATGGTTGATTTTGATGTCATTCTTGAAATGGATTGGGTGAATGCTCACTATACCTCTACTGATTATAGAACCCATAGGGTCAACTTATAATTTCCAAATGAACCCATTCTTGAGTGGAAGAGTCATGATGTGGTGATCAAGGGTAGGTTTATCTCTTGCATTAAAGCCCAAAAGTTGATCTCTAAGGCGTGTCTATATCATCTTGTGAGGGTTAGGGATATGGAGTCCAAAGTCTTTCTGATAGAGTTGGTTTCAGTGGTAAATGAGTTTCTTGATGTCTTTGTAAATGACCTTATCGGTGTTCCTCCCAAAAGGGAAATAGATTTTGGTATACAACTCCTTCCCCATACCCAACCTATTTTTATTCCCCCTTAAGATATGGCCCTGGCAGAGTTGAAGGAGTTGAAGGAGCAACTGAGGGACTTATTAGAGTAGTTTTTTTTAGGACTAGCAAATCACCTTGCGGTGCATTAGTTTTGTTTGTGAAGAATAAGGATGGGTGTCTTAGAATGTGTGTTGACTACCGACAACTTAATAGGGTCATGATCAAGAATAAACATCCTCTACCAAGAATTAATGACTTGTTTGACCAACTTCAAGGGGCCAACCACTTCTATAAGTTTGCCAAGTGAAGGTGAGGGAGTGTGACATTTCCAATATGGCCTTCAGGACTAGGTATGGGCATTATGAATTTATAGTTATGTCCTTGAGTTGACCAATACACTGACTGTCTTCATGGTTCCTATAGATAGGGTCTTTAAACCCTACCTTGATTTGTCTATGGTGGTCTTCATTGAAGATATTTTTGATCTATTTTCATAGTGATGAGGAGCCTGTGGCTCATTTTAGGGTAGTACTACAAAGATTGAGGTAAGAGAAGTTGTATGCTAAATATGAAAAGTGTAAATTTAAGTTGAAAAAGGTTGTCATTCTAGGTCATGTGGTGTTAGGGGATGGTATTAAGGTGGATCCTAAAAAGAGAGATGTGAATAGAAATTGGCCTAGACCATTGACCCCATCAGATATTCGAATCTTCTTAGGCTTAGAGGGTTATATCAGAGGTTTGTGAATAGGTTCTCTTCTATTGCTTCTCCCATGACTAAGTTGGCCAAAAAAAGGGATAAGCTTTTGTGGACCATGAGTGTGAAAAACATTTCCAAACCTTGAAGAATAAGCTTGTATCTACTCCTATCTTGTCCCTATCAGAAGGGTTGGAAGGATTCATTGTGTATTGTGATGCCTCCCAGATTGGTTTTGATTGTGTGTTGATGCAAAATGGTAAGGTAATACCCTATGCTTTTAGGCAACTCAAAGTGTATGAAAAGAGTTATCCTACTCATGATCATGAATTGGCCTCCATGGTTTTTGCTTTGAAAATTTGGCGTCATTATTTGTATGAGGTGCATGTTGATGTGTTTACGGATCATAAGAGTCTCCAATATGTATTCACTCAAGAAGAGCTAAACATAAGGCAAACAAGGTAGTTGGAACTTCTTAAGGATTATGATATGAGTGTGTATTATCATCTTGGTAAGGAAAATGTTGTGGCATATGTTTTGAGTAGGGTGTATATGGGTAGCCTAGCTCATATTGATTATGGGGACAAAAAGGTGTCTAGGGGGGTCCATCAGTTAGCTATATTGAGTGTTAGGTTGTAAGAGGTGGATAACAGTGGTATTGTGGTTATTGATGGCTCAAAGCCTTCCATGGTCGATGAGGTAAAATCAAAGTAAGATTTTGATCCCTCCTTGTTAGAATTGAAGGTCTTGGTGAAAGAGGGCAAGTTGGAGGTTTCTCCTAAGAGAGATATAGTGCCTTAGGTACCAATGTAGGTTATGTGTGCCTTGTGTTGATGTCTTGAGAGAGATAATTCTTTATGAGACTCATAATTCTTTCTACTCACCCCGGTTATGCAAAGATGTACAGGGATTTGAGGGACATGTTTTGCAGGAGAGGTATGAAGAAAGACATTGCCAAGTTTGTATTCAATTGTCAAAGTTGGCAACAAGTGATAGCTGAACACCAAAGGATGAGTGGCCTAACCAAAGATATAGAGATTCCTACTTGGAAGGGGGAGGAAATTAACATGGATTTTGTGGTTGGGTTGCCTAAGACTAGAAGGGGTTTTTATTCTTTTTGGGTGGTGGTTGATAGAATGACAAAGTCAGTTCATTTTCTACTTGTTAAGACTACCCATGGGCCAAAGACTGTGCCATATTGTGCATTCATAAGTTGGTGAGATTAGATAGGGGGACTTTGTCTATCATATCGGATCGTGGTGCTCAATTCACTTCATACTTTTGGATGTCCTTCCAAAGAGGTCTTGGAACCAAGGCAAAGCTTAGTACAACCTTTCACCCTCAAACGAATGACCAAGCTAAAAGAACAATCCAAACTCTTGCGGACATGCTTAGGGCTTGTATTTTGGAGTTCAAGGGTAGATGGGATGATCACCTTCCATTGATTGAGTTTGCTTGTAATAGCTGTTATTCTAGCATTGGTATGACTCCTTTTGAGGCTCTCTATGGTAGATGTCGTAGATCACCAGTTGGGAGGTTTGAAGTGGGAGAAATAGCTTTCTTGGGTCTAGAGCTAATTACAGATGCTATAGAGAAGGCAAGATTGATTAGAGAAAGGTTGAAAATAGCCCAAAGTAGTCAAAAGTCCTATGCTGATGTGAGAAGAAGTTAGCTTGAATTTAAAGTTGGTGATTGGGTCTATTTAGAGGTGTCACACATGAAGAGTGTGGTTAATTTTGGTAAAAAGGGTAAACTAAGTCTAAGATTTGTGGGTCCTTATAGGGTGTTGCGGAGGATTTGTAAGGTGGCCTATGAGTTGGAGTTGCCTAGTGAAATGGAATTGGTTCATCCGATTTTCCATGTGTCTATGTTGGGAAAATATGTGGATGAGCCTAATACTATTTTCCCTCTTGATGTTATGGGGGTGGTTCAAGACAACTATACTTATAGAGAAGTTCCAGTAGAGATCTTGGATAGATAAGTGAAGAGGTTGAGGATCAAGGATGTTGTTTCCTTTAAGATCCTTTAGAGGAATCAACAAGTCAAAAGTACTACATGGGAGGCCATTGCGGATATGTAAAAAAGATATCCTTATCTTTTCAACTCTACTCAAGTCTAAGGTACTAATTCTAAGTCTTCTATGTGATTTCATGTCTCATTTTTCAGCCCCTATATCATTTGCATGCATTCGTGATTATATTGATAAAGTCCATGGTGATTTTTACACTTATGTTGAGATTTTGAAAATGGTGTTTAAGTGTACTATTGATTCTTGTTGGGGTTGATTTCCTCATGATTACTCTTCTTATCTATGTTTATTTGACATTCGAGTACGAATGTTCCCAAGGGGGAGATATTGAAATGACCCAAAAAGTGCCCAAAAATGTGTCTTAGAAGAGCCCAGAATCGTAATTTATATATTTCTCAAAATCTGTGCATGATATAGAAGATTTTACTTCATATTCATGATTAGGGGGTCAAATTGAGTGGGAAATGTGTCTAACCCCAATTTTAGAGCAAACGAATCGCAATTTCATTTTTTCAAAAATCAAAATTTCTAGTGAGCTTTGTGTGCCCCTGGCGCGACACGGCCAGGGTGCGCAGATGTGTATATTATTGACTTCTTTGCTTGTTCAGTCCTACAATTTTTGTTCTTGGGCCAAAGTCATCCCATGAGTGAAAAATACCTATACTTAGCCATATATCAACACCATATCATACTAAACATTCCGTAATACTCACTCAAACACTTAGACAAATATTTCATCCAAAAACTCAAGTCCCAAAACTAATCCGGATCTTAAGGATTTCACTCAAGCATCAAGTCTCCATTTCCAATCTTCTTCAAGAATTTTCCAAAGTCAAGGTATGTGGGTTATAACCATTGGGTCCTTTCACCCATGATGTCCACGCTTCTTTTTTACCTAAAATACATGTTTCTATGTTGATTTTACATATGGGTTTTGTATTATGCATTTGTCTAAGAACTATATTGGTGTTTTGTACAAGTGTGACTGTTTATGCATCTTTGGAGCTATAAATCTTAGATATCTCTTGAGATTTGATGAAGTGTTTTGATGTATATTTCAAGAAGGTGTTACCAAGTATTGGTGGGATGATTCACTTCAAGATTTCTTGCATGATTTCACTTTTTAATCGTATGATTTTACACTAGCATTGCATACCTACCAAGTGTTTGATGAAATGTCCAACTACTGTATGTTGAGTTGTTGATGGACTAGACTTGGCATATGATTTAAGTGACTTTATGATGATGAAATAGTGATAATAATGTGTTGATATCATGAGAAATATATCTGTTTCAGTGTCATGAGAAGTATACATGTGTCGGTGTCATAAGAAGTATGTATGTGTTAGACTCATAAGAAGTATATATGTGTTAATGTCATGTGAAATATCTATTGTATTGTGAGTTGACCATATCCAATTAAGGGGTGATGCCTCAATCACCTAGATGGGGGTGGTATGCCATCAATCAACTAAGAGGCTGGTAGCTCAATCATCTCGGATAGGGGAAATATGCCATCAACCAATTGAGGGGTTGGTACCTCAATTGTCTCGGATGGGGGCAGTACGCCATCAATTAATTGAGGGGTTAGTACCTCAATTGTATTAGATGGGGGCAGTATGCCATCAACCAATTGAGGGGTCGGTACCTCAATTGTCTTGGATGGAGGTGGTGTGCCATCAACCAATTGACAGGTTGGTACCTCAATCGTCTTGGATGGGGGCGGTATGCCATCAACCAATTGAAGGGTTGGTACCTCAATCACTTCTAAAAGGCGATCTACGTTATTCCAAGTACTATGTTGTTTGGTCTATGATGATGGTATATTTTCTTCATATGTAATATGATCAATACACAACATGATTTACTCAAGCACTGATCATACATGCCAAATTGTTATAATGCTATCTATAGCTTATCATTATGCATTTTGATTATGTTTCCTATCTCTTGTTGCATTGCATCCTACATACTTAGTACATTATAATGTACTAATGTATACTTTTAGCTACATGATATCACCATGTAGGAAGTAGATTCCCTACAAAGTAAGTGGTGAGTCCTCAACTTTGGGGACAATGTCTTGATCTTACGCTATGTATAAAGACTCTCTTACCTTTTTATTATATGCTTCACTATGAGGGTGAGCCTGGTTTCTTATCTTGGACCCCGCTGAGTACTATGTTTTAGAGGTGTTGTTGGATAAGATATGTATTGATATTATGAGCCTTGACTCTCTTGACTCTATGAAGTTTTATGATAAGCAAGATATCCCTTAACCTTGGTTATCCCTATTTACTATCTCTTATTGTTATATTATTGCTTTCGCGATCAAGGATGTGTAATGATATGTTAAGAGACTTTCTTGGGGTTCCTTTAGGTTACCCATGTGACATGTCACATCTAGGCCATAGGTTTGGGTTATGACAAAAAGGTTATCTACAGCTCGTAGAATACTCTATAGCCTATAGACGGGATCTTGTGACTCACCTAGCCAGAAATTCAATAGGGCTAAATTTGACCTTTCCTCCTTTTCTAAGTCCATACTACGACATTTTGACTCCACTTATGTTCCTAATCAGTACATACAACCCTAATTCATCCATTCCCTTTCATTCCCAAAAACCCTAAGTCTCTAACTCTCTAAAAAACTCTCAAGTTCCCCCAAGGCTTCAAGCAAGAAAGTTCAATCTAGGGTTCTGAATTTCTCATCATTTTCCAAGACTTTTTCTATCCGCTATCACCAATGTATATGGATTTGGTTGTGGGAGCATCCCATACCACAAATCTAACTGTTCTTCTTCTCCAACTACATGAAATCTATTGATCTTTATGGGTATTTTATGAACTCTTACATATGATATTATCAATATGCATTTTATGATGGTTTATATTTATGCATTGTCATGAAGGTTGAATTTATGGATTTATAGAGTATTGAAGATGTCTTGACTAGGTTTTACTTGATAAGATGAGTTTCATATTCTTATGTCCATATTTTGAAAGATGATGTATAATGGGCTGATTAAGAATGATCCAAACTAATTATTTTCCACTATGTGTCTTGAAATATAATTCTAAATGATAAGGGTTTTACTAAAATATTTGTGGCTTGATTTGATTAACTTCAAAGTGAGTTGGGTTTACTCATCTCTTGTCATAGACTTTTGAAATGCAC
>JAOTQJ010051607.1:0-14416 GCA_025642045.1 Solanum sejunctum
TATGAAATTCATGATGCATGAAATGCAAATGATGCTCATATATAGTAGGGATGTGACCTCAACCGACATAAGTAAGACCAAGCGAGCTATTTCTTGGAATCCCTATAATTATCCCTCATCGGTAAAGAGGTGGTCTACTTGCCAAAGGTAAACCATACTTCACCTTACGGGCCTCCCATTTATTATGAAGTAACTTTTCCTTTTGGGCCTCCCATTTCAGATAGGATTTTCAAAAAATCATATTACGCTTCACCATACGGGCCTCCCATTTCATATGAAGCAACCTTCTTTATGGGTCTCCCATTTTGGAAGGAACCTATGCTAGACACATATTTCGAGAAAAGAGAACAGAACACTCATTCCATCGGTGCTAAGTTATCATCCCACAACAATATTTATAATATACATTGTTATACATGCTTTCAAGAGATACAAATCTTGCCAAACATTTCAATGCACAATTGGGCTTAAAAGCTAAACATCATTCATAATAAGTCATATTCTCAAATGCCAAAACCATAATTTCATAGTCAAAATATTCATGCATAGGAATAGCTTATTCGTATACAAAATGGCACAAGCACCCAAAATGCTCAAAGAGCCAAAATCATAGACATGTATGTGATCACATTCTTGTCATAACCAATATCTTATCAAAATCATATCATAGAACATAATTGGGACTAACCCACTTCATAATTTTCAAAATATCTCATGTTCATGAATGCATATGCCATGAATGATGTAGGAAAAGCATGGGTAATAAAGATTTAATCTAAAATCAACATTATAATATGAAATTGAAGTGAAAATATAATTAAATCCATATTTGAATCATAATATAATCACCCATGCATAAATAAGTCTTAAAAGGGGACATGCATATTCATAATTTCATAAATATAATGTAATTCATCATTTTATGTTCATCATTTTATGACTTAAATCAACTTAAACTCCATAGATAGACATAACCCATACATTGATAGATTTAATGAATCATAATATTCAAAACCCCAATTTAAAGTAAGCTAAAATTTCTGAAATTGCTTGAAAATAGTTTGGGCCTCCTTGATTGAAAGGAAATCAAGGATCAAATGCACATAGATTCACAAGATGAAGCGCACCCAAGAGAAAAATTGATGAATAATTGAATGTATCTTGATTCCCCAGTTCAAAATCTTCAAGAACTCTTAAGAAGATTTGAAAGAGTTGTTTGAATGAGAAAAAGTGAGTATGAATAATTTGAATAGTGTTTTAGGTCTTTTGAAGGTCCTTATATAGCATAGGAGATCCCAAAAGACCAATAGAGATAATCGAATTTACGAAAATTTCACTAATGAAATGGAATTGAAAAGAAAAACCCGCATATACCCTTGCACAGATGAGTCCGACGAAAACAGGCATAACTTCTTCATCGAAGCTCTAAATAATGTAAAATCAAGTGTGTTAGAAAGCTAATTCAAAAATCCTTAATATGATAGGTCATGGGCCACCCAGTTTATTTTGTGCTAAGAGATATGCCCATTTAAACTTGACCCTTCTATCGGTACTTGTGAGAAACTTAGTCAATGGAATTCCTTTGAACTTGGCTTGATGTAAGAGACTCATGATGGCCTCAAAAAACATGAATACTCTTGAATTGGAGGCTTGAGAGTGTACCTAGCTTGAGTTTGGAGATTCCCATACTTCAAAAATTTTTTAGCCAAACGTGAGTCATACTGAAGGGCTATAAGGGTCGTGTGTCATCACACGATTCGTGACACTGCCCGTGGCACCCCCCTTAGAAAAAATAAAACCTCTCATGCCAAGAGTGAAGCAGCACTTAGAAGTATTTCCACCTTGATGATACACGGGCACCTTCACGACCCATGGGGAATCACATGAGCCGCGTGAGGGGCCGCATGACCTCACTTAGTCTAAAAAAGTTGGGACTTCATGCCAAGGCCATCACATGGCCTACCACACGGTCCGTGGAGTGTCACACGGACCATGAGGGGTTAAGTGTGATGTGCCTTGGTACTTAATCCCAAAATTTGGAACCAAACAATGTTCAAGGGCCAAGGGCCACTCCACGAGATCCTACACAGTTCGTGTAACCTCACGCGGGCCGTGAGGTCCTCCTTGGTGTACCACTTGGTCCAAAAACTTCCGAAAAATGAAATTTCAAGTTCCAACGAAATGGTACAGTACCCGAGATGTTACAAATACACAAATCCTTTTATCCCAAGCGACCTCCACTACTATAACCTACACAAAAAATTAGCCAAGCACAGCAACGCATAATACACAATAGAGATAGTATTTCACAATATCACAATTTTAAAGCACAAGCCATAACTCACAAGTTATAACACTATCAATCACAGGAGTAACATCATGGCGTAGAAGAATATGCAAGGATGTGATGCAATGCTTATGTAATAATCACCGGCAAGACCTTGGCATCATAACATCACTGAAAAATACCTCAACATTACAACATCGCCGGTAAAGACCTAAATACTTCGGCATTACAATATCACTAGTAAAGATCTCATCATCAAATCTCACCGACAAAGACCTAGGAATCACATCTCGATCGGTAAAGACCTCAGCACAATTTTTACCATCTCACTCATATCAATATCTATGTGTGACATAGAATGAATGAATACGAGATGAAGTACACAAACAAATCCACTCATAATCACCAACCACAACAATATACCTCAAAAATAGAATTCTCATCACTTAGCCACATTTTCAATTCAAGTGTCACAACACTACACCAACTCATATTTACCGTTAATCACCTTATTTTCATAATATTAAAATATTTCATGAATCACACATAAAAGAAGGGATAATTTGAGAATTCTACGAGAATTACAAAGTTTTGAAAGTTCACTTGCCTCAGTCAAATCACGATCAATCAAACATTTAAGCCTGTCCCTTTTGAATAGAATTCGTAGCACCATGATCTAATCAAATTAGATTTCAAAACTAACAATACCTAAACTACTATATGTCTAGGTTAGGTTCAAAACTCATCTAACTCTATAATTAAGTTCCAAAATTTTAATCCTAGGATTAAGTCTCAATATCTCTATGTTATAATTATGCGCAACACTATATTTTCAATAGTTGATTACTCAACAATAATTTAAGTTATTATAACAAAAACGACACCCAATAATACAATATCTTTTAGTAGTGAACCTTTTGAAACTTGATTACTCAATGAGATTCCAACTTGCCTGGTTGCTACTACGGTTCACACGAAAAAGCCGATCAAACATCCTAAGTCAGCAATTCATCAACAAGGTTCATACAATATTAATTTACAAGAGAATAGTAGTGACATATGTATAATATAAATAAATGATAATAAGGTAGGTAGTCTGCACCAAAAGTCAACACGAGAATGAGGACCACTAACCTATACGTAGAAACATACTTACACTTTCATTATGACCTATAGTTCCACTTAATATATGTCGTCTTCTCATTAATTAATAAACAAATTGTATAACAAATTCAGGTGGCAAAATTCTAGGACCTTAACATTAGGCAGAAGAGTGGCGACATATGAGATACATACATATACTAGCATTAAGTTGAAACTAAATAGCAAGAGTTGCCATTACATTCTCACTACCAATTTACTATTAAAGAATTACTTATAAGTCCAAAATAAACAACTACAATTTCTCCTCTTCACAATTCTATTCTCCTTGGATAGAATTCTTATCTCAACTTTCAATTGACACTGGTTATCATAACAATTGTACGCCACAGTGACAGTTCTATTCCTCGTGCTATGACTCCAAAGATAATCTCAATCCTATTTAACTCAAATTATTTTTAGACATGGACTAAGTGATATAGAATTTTAATTAAATTACCACTCTATCCCATCAACTAATTCAACTATCTCAAATTATCCTTCAACTAAGTAACAAAGATTATCGAATAGTCTAAAAGACTCCTTTAAAATTTACGAGAAGGACATTTTAAGAAAAAAGAGGACTAATTACCAAAATGACTTAACGGGTCATTATATTAATGAAGGGCAAAAAATTAGTATCTCAATATTTCTAAGGTAACTCTTAATTGATACCAATATATTTTGACTTTTGATATCAATCATATAAGTTCGTTCACTTTGTTGATTTCATACCTTAATTATCAATGTGATGGTGAGTTATCATGTTCCCTTTTAAGTATTTCTTAAAACAATTTATGTTTTCTTTAATGTTTTGTACTTAACACGCACACAATAATTTCTATCTTTTGTATATATAATTGTTATTAGTTAAAGCAACACTCTCATCACGGCCATCTCAGCAAATTCAAGGCTCAAATCAAACTTCAAATAGATACCTTATCCTTTTAATTGATGTATATAAATTGAATAATTATAATATACTTAGTATAATCCTACAATTGAGATTCGTAGAGATGTTGTCACGCTTCGAGAGGGTACCCTAGACGTGGTAGGCACCTAGATACTATTGCTAGTTCCCAACCAAATCACATAGCCTCATCACATTCATTCACTCAACATACATAGCAATTCAGCAGAAGACTAAGATAATAAGTAGTGAACATTCTAAGTTTTAAAATATCATATCAAATAAATAGGTTAATATCAAAGAAACTAGCTCAACGAAATCTCAAGTCAACAACTCAACTCTAGTCTATAAAACTTCTATCACTATCAATTGGTGCCGGTGATAGACCCCTGACTACCTCAACTCAAAAGTAAAGCTAGTCTAAAGTCTTACTCTAATAGCTAGATGAAAATGAAATAGTACCCTCCGAAGTAAGGGAGGCTCACCAACTCAGCTGACTGCAAATGATCTTCAACGGTGCGCCTGTTGATGATCTCTAGTACCTACCTCTGCATTATAAAATGATACAGTTCAAATGGACATTAGTACGTGGAATGTATCAGTATGCACTTGCTAGGTAAAAATCAACTCTGATCCACTAGGCATCTAGCCTCATCAAGTCCTCTATTGCCTTCAGGGACTTTACCTCAAGAGGGAACCTTAATGTAATGGTTCAATCCTCACCTATATTTGGTGACGTAGTTAATAAGTGCAAGCTGGACTTACTCTTACTCATTTCGGTGCTCAATACTCCTCCCAAGACTCAATGTTCCTAAGACTCATCTCAATGAGTCTTATAAAGACTCTATCATCTCAATTAGTCTAATAGAGACTGTTACCATATCATTAGCTCAACTCAATTGGTCCTTTTAGCTTATCATCACATCAACGCAATTCTCATTTAATATCTCAAAGACTCAAATCAATCATTAAGAGAAAGTCGATTAGATAAATCTTTAGAATTCAATTATGCATACTCATAAGACCATCAAGCTCTATCAACTCATCATCATGCTTACATCATAATCACAATCAACACCCTCAACTCAAGGCTTTAGAATCAGTCCCTATGTCACGCCCCAGGAGGGTACCCTTTGTATAGCCAGCACTTGAAGAATCACTGTTAATTCCCCAAGAGAATCGTATCGTCATATCATCAACTCAACAGTGGAAGAATGACTCAAATAATAAGACATTCATGTGAATAAAATATAACTCTACTGCATTATAGTTTTTGATGAAATAAGTTGGAATACAAAATACTCATCGAGTCCTCGACTCAAATGTCTACGAAGCCTCTACTCAATAATCTAAATAGTGCCATGACAGGACATGGACACCTCAAAATCAAAGGAAATAAAGTACACAATAAAAATAAGAAGAAAAAGGGATCCTCCAGAGCGCAAGGAGGGCTCACCAACTTTGAAAATATACTAATCTAAACCACAACGATGCACGGGCTGGAGTCCTCTGTCACCTGTAGATGTCAATATATGGAATATATTGATATGTAAAATAGCTCAAAAAGGTAAAGTTCAACTGACTCGCCTCAACTCAACAACTCATTCTCAGTTGATCACATACAAGTTTAAATGTAAAACATGCTTTTAAAATATGCTCAGAAGAAATAAACTCAACTTGAAATATCATCCTACATCAATTTACTTAGAAGTTTTTCTTAACCAACATCTAATCTCATCACCTTTAGTTTGGTGATGCACAACAAAGGTGAAGTTGTTGCTATGCTCGCTCTAAACTTGCCATGAAAAAAGGCGATCAACTCTCTCTCGTGGATCTAAAGTAAATGTTTTTTACTTTTGGGAAAAGAGTTGCCAGAACATGCTATACGACTATCCTACGCTGGCAACGTAGTTTTGTGGGTTAAAGTAATTATTTACTTTCTCCTAACTCAATGCTCAATACTCCTCCCAAGACTAAAATATGTTTAACTCATCAATCAATTCAATCCTCAATGCTCAGTCAATTAACTCAAAACTCAACCTCATTAGGTTATCTTATCTCAATTCATCTCAGTTACTCATCAACTAATTCAATCAATGCAAATTATCAAGCTCAACTCAGACTCAGATGGTCATTCAAACTCACTCAACTTGACTTATCATTGAATGTAAGCAAGATAATCATATATAGTAATGTATATGACTCAATGCGACATGTTTCTCATACTTAATCATACTCAAATTACTTAACTTAAATACTCAATCTCGGCCTCAACACTGTAACATGCATAAGATTTCATAAAATCGTGGAATTTAGGGTTCATGCTATCAAGTATAAAATATTATTTTAATTTAATATAGAAACTATGCAATGTAGCAAGTACCTCATATATTAGCTGGAGAATTCATAATAAATGAAAGAATTTAGTGTTTGGATAATAAAATTTCCCAAATCTCAACCTTTTTGCCAAATCTTAACCCAGGTAGATGAAAGGGAGAAGGTGAGTCCACACTTTAGTAAGCCTTACATACCTAGGGATGGAAGGAACAATCAAACTCTGGTAGACCTTCATGTTAAAATCAAGAAATCTTGCTCTTCTCCCTCTTCTAGTGTTCTTCAAGAAACCCTTGAGTGAAGAATGGTGAATAATACACTTAGCGTTCTATTTTAAGGCTTTATTCAAGCCTAAAACAACAAAGGATTTGATTGAATGGGAATTAGAATGGACAAAAATACCCCTTATTAAAATTTTTGCTTGAGTCTACAAGACCTCATTTTTGGTCCATAAACCATTCTATGAGTCGTAAACTACCTCTCATAAACTAATTGTCCTGAAAATAGAGTTACTAAAATTTATCATGAAACTTCTTTTAGGAGTTGTAAACCATTCTACTAATTGTCTGCTAACTCGTAATCGAGGATAATGAAAGTTGCTATTTGGACCATCAATCCAAGAAACCATTCTACGAGTCGAGAAATACTTTACGGGTCATATACCATATCATATATAGGTCGCAGACTTAGAAAATTTTACCAAGTCATCTGGAGGTTTTACGAGACCCATCCTATGAGTGTTAAACTTATCTATGAGTCATAAAGGACCCTTATGAACCTTCTTCTGCAATTCTTTTCTCATTCTTTTGTTAGAATCCTCAGCACATATACTCCAGACTAGGTGGAAGGAATTAGGGAGTGTTACATTATCTCCCCCTTGGGATTATTCTTCCTCGAATGAAGAGAAATCTAGGAATTTAGGTCAACGCACGAATTTCCTTATGGACTCTAACAATTAACTAGCTCTTACCTCACTCATGAAATCAATAAATTAAGAATTCAACATTTAAAATAATTAAATAGTCAATACACCACGTCAATCCTCACTCGGACTCTAAAATTGTGTCATCTATCATACTAAGTATGAAAAGAGAACTCAATAAATGAGAATTCAAGAATTTAGAAGAAATTTATTGCCATGAACTTTCTCATCAGCAGCAGGCAGGAATAAATGAGGGTACTTGGCCTTCATATCCTCCTCCACCTCCCAAGTAGCTTCTTTTACAAATTGGTTTCTCCATAGCACTTTGACGGATGCAATCTCTTTGGTTCTTAACTTGCGAACCTGATGATCAAGGATTTGGATAGGAATTTCCTCATAACTCATATCTCCTCATACTCTCGATAGGCATAACTAACTGTGGATGTCCCAAACACTTCTTGACCATAGAAATGTGGAAGACTGAGTGGATGGCCGCTAACTCTACTGGCAACTCTAACTCATAAGCCACATTGCCCACTCTCTTTATGATTTGATAGGGGACAATGTACCTCAGACTCACTTTTCCTTCTTTTTGAACCTCATCACACCCTTCATAGGCGACACTTTCAATAACCCCAATCATTGACCTCAAACACTATGTCTCTTCTTCTAACATTGTGTAGGATTTCTGCGGACTTTATACAGTACTCAAACTTTCTAGAATGATCTTCACCTTTCTCATAGCCTGGAGAACCACGTCTAGTCCAATCCACTCTACTTTACCTACCTCAAACCACCCAATCGGAGACCTGCACCTCCTCCCATAAAGTGCCTCATATTGGGCCATCTGAATGCTCAAATGGAAATTATTGTTAATAAGAAACTCGATCAAAGGCAACTGTCCATCCGAATTACCTTAAAGTCAATGGCATAGACCCTTAACATATCCTCCAACGTCTAAATAGTTCGGTGTGCTTGTCCATCCGTTTATGGGTGAAAAGCAATGCTAAGGTGCACTCTCGTACCTAAGCCCTTCTGAAATGATATCCAAAACTGAGCAGTAAACTAAGATCCTCTATCCGAGATGATAGGCAAAGAGACTCCATGCAGTCTAACAAATCTCCTTTATGTATAGTCAAATGTAATCCTCAGTGATGTCAGTAGTCTTGATTACCAAGAAGTGTGCAGATTTGTCATCCAATCAACTATCATCCAAATTAAATCATGTTGTCTGTAGGACCTTGATAAGCCTATGACAAAGTCCATGTTAATCATCTCCTATTTCTACTCTGGAATCTCAAATTTTTGAGCTACTCCACATGGCCTTTGGTGCTTAACTTTAACATGTTGGCAATTCAGGCACTTGGAAATGAACTCAGTAATGTGATTCTTCGTCCCACTCCACCAGTAGACTTCTCTCAAGTGATAGTATACTTTGGTAGAGCCTGGATAAATGGAATATCTGGAACTATGGGCCTCTGCCATGATCCTCCCTTGAACATCATCAACATCTGGAACATAAAATTTTCCTTGATACCTCAATACCCCATCTCCCCCTTTGGAGAAAGCCATCACCTTCTGCTTATGCAAATCCTCCTTCAACAGCAATAAGACAGGATCTTGATCTTGTTTCTTCTTCACCTCCACTACTAGAGATAATGCAGACCCATTATGCACAATAACTTCTCCTTCACCTGATTCACCTAATTGAACTCTCAATCGTGCCAGTCTATGAACCTCTTTGGCTAACTCCCTCTTCTCTTCCTCCACATAGGTAGTGTTTACCATGGCTAATGTGCTAAGAGCATCAACAACCATATTAGCTTTACATGGGTGGTAGAGGATGCTCATGTCATAGTCTTTGAGAAACTCAAGCAATATTCTCTGTCTCGCATTAAGCTCCTTCTAGGTAAAGACATATTGCAGGCTCTTGTGGTCTATGAATACATCAACATGTGCTTCATATAAATAGTGGCACCATAGTTTGAGAGTAAACACCACCACTTCCAACTCCAAGTCATGAGTGGGATAGTTTTTTCCATACACCTTAAGTTGTCTAGAAGCATAGGTAACAACCTTCCCCCTCTGTATTAACACACATCCTAATCTCACTCTCAAAGCATCACAATAGATGACAAATCCATCCATCCAATCAGGCAAGGTCAACAATACTGTGGTAGTTAATCTCATCTTTAGCTCTTGAAAACTTCTCTCACACTCATCAGACCATTGAAACATGACCTTCCTCTGAGTCACTTTAGTCAACGGTACAGGTAGGGAAGAAAATCCATCAACAAACCTTCGGTAATAGCCAACCAATCCTAGACAGCTCCTTATCTCAATCAGTGAGGTTGGCCCTGTGCAATTCTTAACTATGTTGATCTTTTAAGTATTTACTTGAATTCCATCTCCAAAAAATACATGACCCAAGAAAGACATGGATTTGAGCCAAAACTCACAGTTAGAAAACTTTGTATATAACTCATAATCTCTAAACGTCTGTAAAGTGATTCTGAGGTGATTGCAATGCTCCTCCTCATTTCAGCGATACACCAGAATATCTTTGATGAACATAATCATGAACATGTCAAGATAATGTCTGAATATTTTGTTCATCAGGTCCATGAAGGTCGTAGGTGCATTTGTCAACCCAAATGACATCACTAAGAACTTGAAGTGACCATATAGTGTTCAAAAAGCCACCTTCAGGATGTCACATTCTCTCACTTTCAATTAGTGATAGCCTTATCTAAGGTCTATTTTAAAGAAACAGTAGCACCCTGAAGTTGGTTGAACAAGTCATCATTCCTCAGAAAGGGATACTTATTATTGACTGTCACTTTATTCAACTAATAGTAGTCAATACACATCCTCAGGGAACCATCCTTCTTTCGCACGAACAAGACCGGAGTACCCCATGGAGAGACATTCAGCCTTATGAGTCCCTTTTCTAGCAAGTCCCTCAACTTCTCCTTCAACTCTTTCAACTCCACAGGGGTCATTCTATAGGGTGGAATGGAAATATGTTGGGCGTCAGGAAGAACATCAATTTCAAAGTATATCTCCCTATTAGGATGGACTCTAAGCAGATCCGCAAGAAAAACATCAGGAAACTCGCTCGCGATTGGGACAAACTAAAGAGTAGGGGTCTGAACATCATCAGACTTGACTTGCACGAGATGGTAGATACATCCTTTAGAGATCAGTCTTCGGGCCTTGAGGTAAGAAATAAACTTGTCCTTTGGTGCAACAGAATCTCCCTTCCACTCAATAACAGACTCATTCAGAAACAGAAATTTGATAGTCCAGGTTCTGCATCAACAAAGGCATAGCAAGCTTGAAGTCAGTCCATACCAAGGATCACTTCGAAATCGACCATCGCTAATTTAATCAAATTGGTGAGAGTATCCCTATGATAGATGGACATCACACAATCTCTATAGATTCTCTTTGCTCAAATAGACTCCCCAATAGGAGTAGAAATAGAAAAAGGCTCAAGCAAATATTCAGGAAGGATCTTGAATTTACCATCCACATATGGCATCACAAAAAAATAAGTTGCACATGGATAAAGTACATAATAGCAAGGAAAAGTAAAAACTCAAAGCATACCCATCACAACATCTAGTTCAACCTCTTGATCCTGTCAATTTTCCATCGCAGACAGACAGCTTATCCCACGACCTGCCCTTGGTGAAGTACCTCTTTGGTTACCTCTCGCTGGTGGCACTATGGTAGAGGATTGGGTCTTATTGCCCCATATCAAACACTCCCTCTGAAATGGCGTAACTAGCCACACTTGTGGTAACCATTCCCTCCATCTCTACATTTTCCCAATGCACCCTACCACATTTCTCATAAGATGCCTTTCCTTTAGAGCCAAGAGTCATATTAGCTTGAGACTGTGTATCCTATGCCCTAAAGTTTGGCTGACCTTAGGACTTGTAGTCACACCTATGGCTCGGGATTGGTGCATTGCCTGAAGATGGTGCATTGCTAGAGGGCCTCTTATGGAAATAAGACCTATGTCCTTTACCTTGCTTAGTTCAATCGTACTGAGGCTGTAATACCCCTTAATTCCTTCTACCAAGTTTGGTGTAGATGTGCAGATGGTGCTGATGAAATAACTAAGAAAAGCTGTAGAAAGAGGTTCATGATTTACGATTCATAGTCCAATCTATGACTCATAGAATGGGTCTCGTAAAACCACAGATGACTTGATGAAATTCTGTAAGCCTGAGGCCCAAACGCGAGAAGAGGTTTATGGCTCAAAGAGGAGATCTCGCGACAAATTTCAGTAACTCTATTTTCAGGACCCTTCAGTTTACGAAAGATGTCTACAACTCATTGAACAGTTTATAAGTCATAGAGAGGGGTTTCAAAATAATTTCCAGAAACTCAAATTTTCAGATCCTTTATTTACGAGAGGCTATCAACAACTCATAGAATACGACTCATAGAATGTCTATGACTCATAGACAGGGTCTCATAGACCCCAGCGACAGTTTTAATAAGGGGTATTTTTTTCTATTCCATTAAACCCTTGGTCATTTTAGGATTTAATAAAGTCTTAAGACCAAATCCGAAGCCATTATTCACCATTCTTCATACTTGATAGTTATTGAGAGCACTAAAGGAGAAAAGAGAAGCTAGGGTTTTCAATTCAAGTGCAAGGATTGATTGGAGATTGATTGTTCCCCCTATTCCTAGGTATGTAAGGCTTACCAAAGTGTGAAATTTCTTTCTTCACATGCCCCTTTCATTGTCTAGAGTCTAGATTTTGGAAAGAGATGAGATTTTGAGAAATTTTGTAACCCTAACTCTATCTTTGCTTTCATCATGAGGTCTTATTATACTACATGAGAGAATTCTTATATTGCATAAATATCAATATGAGATTTACACATGTATTTCCTACTTGATAGTTTAAACCCTAAATTACATGATTTCATGAAATTTCATGCATGTCATTGAGTATTTGAGTTGAGAAACACAAGCATTTGAGTTGAGTAAATTGAGTATGATTGAGAAAGAAAAACATGTTGCATATGGTTACACACATTTCATATATATATGTATAATCATCTTGCTTGCAATATCATAATGAGTCAATTTGAGTGAACCTAAATGAACTTTTGAGTTTGAGTCGAGCTGATTGTTTGCATTGATTGATTGAACTAATGATAAACTGATTTGAGCTGAGCATTGAGATTTTTGATTGATTAAACATCGAGGTTTGAGTTGATTAATTGAGTATTTAGAGGATTAAGTGGATTGATAAATTGAACATGTCTTAATCTTGGGAGGAGTATCGAGCAAGAAGCGAGTATACATCTACTTTAACCCATAGAATTACATTGCAGGCATAGGATAGTCATTACAACTAGCTCTGGCAACTCTTGTCCTGCAAGTGGACATTTACTCTGGATCCAAGAAAGAGTGGATTGCCTTTTTTCATGGCAAGTTAAGGACGAGCGTGACAACTATGTGCCCTTCGTTGTGCATTACCAAACTAAAGGTGATGGGATTTCAGTTAAGAGAAACTCCCAGGTACCTTTGATTCAGCATGACATTTTAAAATGAGTCTGATCATATGGAGTTTACTTTTAAAAACGTGATTTATTTTGAATAGGGGATTTGGTGAAGAATTGAGAGGGTTTTGGGAGGGTTTTCTTGAGTGTTTGAAGTTGAAAAATGGCTAGGAATAGGGGTTTCGCGTTTAAATGGGCATTGGGTTATTACCCGAATATCCTTGGATGAAACAAGAGAAACTAGAAAACTTTTGCACTGGTCCGCGCCCCAGGCGCGACCCGAACCAGGCGCGCGATGCCCAATTACACAGTGGTGCGTCACAGCCTGATTGCGCAGAGCCACTAGAAATTGTTTAATTAGCGAAAATTATTTTTTGCTACAGGTCTTCCAAAATCTGGGTTTTACCCTTTTTCCACTCAATATTGCCCCCTAAACAAGAATATGAAGTGAATTTTTGAAATCATGCACGAGTTTTGAGATATGCAAAAATTATGATGTAGGGCATTTCTGAAGCACGTGAGGGGCGTTTCATCCCAACTTCAGGTAAGGATAACAAATGCATAAAGGACTAACAGTTGTATACAAAAGTATATACCTCACAGACTAATGTAGGGTCATGCCCACAAAAAGTGAAATACACCACGTTTCAGTCAATTACAAGTACTCTGAGTAACCATGGGTCTACGACCCAAGAAAAATCAACTGGGTTTTGAACCCAAGGAATATCAACTAGGCCTCAAACCCAAGGAAAATCGCTTGGGCCTCAAACCCAAGGAAAATCAATGGGGTTCTTGACCCACAAGCAATTGACGAGGTCCCTAACCCAAAGGACAATTGACAGGTATACCACAAGTATCTAGAACAATCAAGTGAAGCAGAGTCATATCTATACCAGAGTCAGTCCATAGTACTGCTATATCATAGGTATCCCAATCAAATCAACCCATCGGAATCATATCTATAACAGAGTCAGTCAACAGTATGGTGTATAATCAGCAAGCAGCCTCAAGCCAGTATATCTTAGTAGGATTGGGCTACACATTCCTACATAATGAAGTTAAGCCAGAATACATAATGTCATAGGGCATTAGCCTATATCCAGCCTTTACCACACCTTTCCATAGTTTAACCGTGCCAGAACTCAGCTACTATAGTGATCACAACTAGTACAATCCAGAACAACCACAAGTATCCCAAAATAATCATACTTGTCCCATATGCTCAGTACAATGACTATCCAGGAAAATAGATATTAACAAATCATGACAACACTATTAAAATGCATAGCAGA
>JAOTQJ010051618.1:0-14415 GCA_025642045.1 Solanum sejunctum
ACTGAACTTGCACTCCAAGTATTCAGTTTTAGTCCTGCTCAATTTGAAACCTTTGGACTCCAAGGCATGTCTCCAGGCCTCTAACCTATCATTAACTTTAGTCCGAGTCTCATCAATTAGTACTATATTTTCTAAAAGCATACACCATGGTACCTCCTTCTGGATAGAACGCGTAAGCTCATCTATCACCAAGGCAAATAAGAAAGGGCTCAACACAGATCCTTGGTGGAGTCCCATCTCAATAGAAAAATACTCAGAGTCTCCTCCCACCGTTCTCACCTGAGTTTTGGCTCCATCGTACATGTCCTTAATCGCCCTGATATAAGCCAGTGGGATACCTTTCACCTCTAGACACCTCCATAAGATATCCCTTGGGACTTTGTCGTATGCCTTCTCGATATCAATGAATGCCATATGAAGATCCTTTCTTCTTTCCCTATATTTCTCTACTAACCTCCGAACAAGATAAATTGCTTTAGTAGTCGAACACCCCGGCATGAATCCAAACTGGTTCTCTAAGATAGATACCACTCTTCGCACCCTCATCTCCATTACTCTCTCCCAGACCTTCATAGTATGGTTTAACAACTTGATACCCCTGTAACTGTTACAGCTTTGAATATCTCCCTCGTTTTTGTACAATGGAACCATTGTACTCCTCCTCCATTCATCAGGCATCTTGGCAATCTTCATAATAGCATTGAACAATCTAGTCAACCACTCAATGCCATCCTTGACCATGTTCTTCCAGAAGTTTACTGGAATCTCATTGGGCCCCATCGCCCTCCCCCTCTTCATCCTACTAATAGCCCGTCTTACCTCCTCAACTCTGAACCGCCTACAATACCCAAAATCACGATGGTTTTTGGAGCTTGCCAACTCACCCAGCTCAATATACCTATCTCCTTTTCCATTTAAGAGTTTATGGAAGTAGGCTTGTCACCTTAATTTAATGGAAGTGTCATCCACTTACACCTTGCCCTCTTCATCCTTGATGTACTTCACCTGGTCCAAGTCTCGAGTTTTCCTTTCTCTAACTTTAGCGAGCCTATACAATCTTTTTTCCCCGCCTTTATCACTTAACTCTTCATAAAGGCGCTCAAATGCTGCTGACTTAGCATTTGTCACCGCCTTCTTTCCTTCTGACTTGGTCGTCTTATAGATTACCTTAAGCTTTTGCTTTTCATCGTCATCCCTACACTCCAACCGCTTTGTGTAAGCGACCTTCTTATCTTTCACTTTACCTTGGACTTCGTCATTCCACCACCAATCACCTTGACGTCCACCAAAGGTCCCTCTCGAAACCCCTAGAATCTCGGTAGCTACCTTTCTTATGTAACCAGCATTGTGTCCCATATACTATTCACATTACCTTCACAACTCCACGCCTCTAAGTTTCTCAACTTTTCTTCCATCTCGCAGGAGAGGGCAGGAGTAAGGTCTCCCCATCTAATCCTAGGTTGGGCATACATAACCTTCTTCTTCTTAGCTCTCTTGATCTCCACATCCATCACTAAAAGCCTATGTTGAGTGGAAACATTCTCACTCAGAATAACCTTGCAATTCTTACATTAGCTTCTATCACCCTTTCAAATAAGTAGGTAGTCAATCTGAGTCTTAGCTACAGTACTACGGAAGGTAATCAGGTGGTTTTCCCTCTTTGGAAAACACGAGTTAGCAATTACTAACTCGAAGGCTTTGGCAAAATCGAAGAGAGACATCCCATTTCCATTGCTCTCCCCAAAACCAAAGCTTCCATGAACCCCTTCAAACCCGCCAATACTTGCCCTAATATGCCCATTAAAGTCACCCTCAATGAAAAGTTTTTTAGTTACCGGTATACCTCACACCACCTTACCCAAATCCTCCCAAAAGAGCCTTTTGACTTCCTCAGCTAGGCCTACTTGAGGCACATAAACACTGACTACATTTACCACATATCTACCAACCACGAGTTTGATAAACATCATCCTATCATTAACCCTACTAACCTCAACCATATACTCCCTTAGGTCCTCGTCTACTAAGATACCCACACCATTTCTATCCCTAGAACCACCCGAGTACCACAGCTTAAACTCATCCATATCCCGAGCCTTGGTGCCTACCCACGTAGTCTCCTGGACACACGCTATATTAATCTGTCTCCTCTTAAGACACTTTACTAGCTCTATGGATTTCCTTGTCAGGGATCCTATATTCCATGACCCGACCCTTAACTTGAATAACTCCGAGTCTCCCTTACCGCCCCTACCGCTAACCCTTGACCCCAACCGATTACATGACCTTAGTCCACTATGAGGTCCCGACGCCAGTAACTAAGAACTGACTATAAACGATAAAGAAATTAAAATCCTATAATTCCCTACAACAGCAATAAACACAAAATATCAAGCAAAAATCGATGGTCAGTAGTTTGAATGGATCCTAAATCCTAAAAATCTCAACAAAGCAATAAGCACAAGATATTAAGCAAGAACCAGTAATCCCTAACTATAACAGATCAGAATCAATACTTAGCAACCTAAATAGACAAGAATTACTACGTAGCACTTGAACAGACAGATACTCAATAGGCAGCAAGCAATATGCAGTAATTAAACCAGAAGTAGTAGATATCAATATGCAGTAAAATAGGAGAGAAACAAACAAAGAATGGCTGGAACAAGAAATTGAACAGGAAAGGAAAGGAAGACTAACCAGAATAGGATTTAGACAAGAAAGAAAGGAGAAAAAGAATGGTATCAAGCGAGTAATTTGACCAGAAAATCTACTGTTGAACGCATTACCAGGAAGCTTCATCGACGCTGGATCTGTTTGCCAAAAAACCGAGGAGAATGGCAGTTGAATATGTTGTGCAGTGAATGTTTAGTTCTGACCCCACCATAGTAGATCGACGAGATGTTGACAAGATTCTGAACTCGTTGTGGCAATTATGAATGCTAGCTTTGTCTGAGTTTGGTGTTTATTGTGTTTTACATTGATGGAGAAGAAATGGGAGTCACCGGAGTGTGATCGCAGGAGAAGACTGGTCAAAGAGAGGACTGGGTCGGCCAAGGAAGAAGAAATCTAGCCGAGGAAGAAGAAAGCCTTCGCCAGAGAAATAGATCACCGAGATAGCGGCCTGGTCATCGCCGACTGCATGAGAAGAAGAAAATGTTGATTACCTCCCTCTCTTAATATTCCTGATCTTCTCCGGCGCTGTCTACGGGCACCACTTCATCATCGAATCCTCTGGTGCACTGATTTCTGATGGAGTTCACGGTGAGACCAAAAAACATATTGAAAGGAAAAGGACTAAGGAAAATAAAGGAAGAGAAATTATCAACTTAAGCTTAGCAATGTCATCAACAGCAACTGCATTAGCTAACTTATCACATTTAGCATCTACCCGGCTACCAATCTCCCGTGAAAGCAATCTGTGGTATTCTGCCATGTCCTACAGTGGCATATATATAAATATCTATGGACATACATAACAAACACGTAATAACAAGATGAATAGCAATTCTACATTTGCAGATAATTCACTCAACAAATCAATGAAAGCATACAAATAAGACACCCACGAAGACAACTACAACATCCATTAAAGAATTAACAGGAAAAAAAAGATTTCCCAACAACCATGAGGTTATCTATATCAATCAAATAGGTATATACCACTGACCACATCTGATATAGTTGAGTTTGCCACAAATAAGCAGGCATCATTCAAAGGAAGCTATTGGGGACACCACCAACATCTGGTTCTGTTGTATCAGTTGTACCTGCAGTAAAAGCACTTCTTGCTGCAGAAACACCTCCAAATGCAGATGTATTGGCTTTGATAAGTTGAGTTTGAAATGGAGCTTAATGTAATGCTAGTGCTGTCAAAAGAACTTCTTGACAGTATACTCCACTTTTCGATTTCCTTCTCATACCATCTTTAGAGATAAGAGGAAGCCTAAATCTCTTTGCTACTTCTGCAAGAACCATCCTATGTTCAAGAGCCTCATAAACCTGAATTCATTTCAAAGTCAAAAACCCCAGAGAACTTAAATTATTTGAATAATGACCCAAAGAAAAAACTTGCCTGGAAAAGAGTACTGTCAGAGCCTAAAAAATGTACAATGCGTAGAACCTTAATCAATTTATTTATCAGTACACACGCTATACAGATGTGCATAAGTATTCATTATATTTTGGTAAGGTTTTGGTGTATTATTAGAGTCCGCACGAAATAACAATATTCAAGTCAGGCCTGTAACTAAAGGAGACACATATTGGTAATTAAGCATACAAAACTGCATCCATAAAATCGAATAAACTGAGGAAGTAATGGAACCTGACAAGCCCAATTGAGAGTATAAACCCTGTACATCTCGAATACCACTACAATTGGCCACAGAAAGGGCCTGCGGATAATCCTCTACCATCGCAATAGCTTCAATCTATATTGCCTATAAGGTTAATCCAAACACGCTACAATTAGACTAGAAGAAATTCCAGTAAAAGAAGAAATTGTTAATGCAAAATAGAAACCCAATTAAGGATTCCAAGTAGTGCTGCCTCTCATCTGACATCTCTTCTCTCGCCTGCATTGCCAAATAATCTCATGTTGGAGTCCAAACATTAACAATCAGCATTGTAGAGAGATAGAAAGAGAGTACAAGTTGGAGATTATGGTGAGCAGATTTGGAGATGAGAGATCCATCAGGGGCTAAACAATGGCGGTCTAACTAATCGATTAGCTGTGTGACATCCGCCGGTAGATTTCGCGAACCCAACCTTCTTCCCATTCCACCAATTCAATTCAAAATTCAACCACTATTGACTTCCATCTTTCCACTTAGAATAAATAATTTTAAAAATTTATCTAATATCTTCAAATCAAATATGAATTATATATTTTATTTTGAAATTATTTGTAAATACCCCATAAAATTACCAAAACACCTCTAAAATACATCGTGCACACAATACGTCTTCCAAAACTCTGATGAAAAATCCGAGACCGGATTTGGGATTAGCACGAAAATCAAGTCAGAAAATGGTCTCGACCCGATTTAAAACAAATTGAGTCGAATAACGAAAATGCACATAATGTGCGAACACAGTAGCAAATCCACGCCCCCTCCGCGACGTGCGAGGGACGCGGAATTACACTTGTGTTTTTTTTGTTGATTTTCAATGGGAACTATTTCCAAAAAATTTAATCAAATGAACTGGTGCGTGACCTCCTTTGACTCGTGCATGCTTGTGTTTAGATAGGTTAGATACTTCTTATATTAGGAGAATTATTATTATAAAGGAGTAGTAAGGGAGTGAAACCCTGATCTAATCTTACACGTGCGAGGATAGTCCTCTAAATAGAGTCCATTGCATCCCACAATAATCGATGGACAACCCTCGTACATTTAGCATGAACCACTGAAAACTCGAAAGTCTATTCCTCTGTGACGTGCATCAGTGTGACAAAATTCTTCCTCTTCTTTTAACTTCGGGAAGGGTAATTTTCTCCTTCCACATTATATTTTAATACCTCAAAACATATATTTAAAGCTGATTTTGTACAAAAGTTTTTCAAAACCCATATTTTTCGAAGTTTTAATGTAAGTTCTGACAGAGTAGAAGATCAAAAGAGGTGAGGGTTTCTTCTAAAGTTTCAATTGTTTGGAGAAAACTTGAAGATTCTCCACTCCAGGTATGTAAAGGCTACCCAAAAAGATGGAATTGTCCTTCCATATGCCCCATTGTAAAGTTAAGTTGTGAATTGATACTGCAGAGTCTTGAATAGTGATTTCTTGAGAAATTTCTTGAATATTGTCTTTATTTCTTGAATTTTATCATTAAATTATATTTCACATCTTGAATTGATAATCATCATGTTTAAAATTTACTGTATACATGCAATATTTATGCGATTATGAACTGGTCCTTATGAATTCCCTGTTAAAGACTTGAATAATGAACTTTGAGGGAATATCTAGAGCCTTAATTGTCTAAATATGATGTTTGACTGAATCTGAGTCCTGAGGTGAGTGTATTGATGAATGTAATATCTGGAAATAGTGTTGATAGAGTTGAATGAATATTCATCCCTAACTTGAAAGGATAGTCTTGCCCTTTGAGTTGATAGATGATGAGATAAGGTGAGTGTTCTTAACCGTAGGGGTTGATTGATGGAAGTTTTTGATGGGTTGATAGACTTATGAGCATATTGAGTCCTGGGAGGATATTAGCACCAAAATGGGTAAAAGTGAGTTCTGCTCATACTCATTAACTACGTGGCTAGAGTAAGAGAGGATTGGGCCGTGAACGTGGATGTTTGCTTTGTCCTGATGTAGACTTGACAGACTTCTTTGGGATCCCTGACAGACTCATTCCTTACCTTGAGAAGGTACTGGAAGGATGTGACAACAACATCTCTTCATTGCATTACTACTAACTCATAGGTAGTGGTTGTCAATTATAAAAACTCCCAGATAGGTTTCATGGTGATAGAACTCCGATTTGATGTGATTGTTTGATGTTTTGAGGTATAGTGAAGTGATAGTGTCCTGTTCTTTTCTCTGAGGTAAGGATGAGTAACTGATGAGTGATTATTTCATTGTTCCATTTCCTTTAGCCCATTTTAGATATAGTACATTCCACATACTAACGCATATTTGGCACTGCATCATTTTATGATGCAGATTTTGTAGATAGGGGACTTTAACAGCCCCATCGTTGAGGTTCAGAGCTCAGTATTTCAGACCGTGGCTAGTCCTCCCCTACATTCGAATGATGACTATTTCATTGACTTTATTTCAGTATTTTTCTTTTGATTATGATAGCCATGACCTGTCATGGTACCTTCCTAGATGTTAGTCATAGAGTCTTCGTAGACATAGATAGTTGATGGATAGTATCGGGATTGCTTATTTCCCGTTCCCTTTCTTTTGAGAAACCTCTTCATATTATCTTATGATAGTGAATGTGATAGACCACTGATAGTTATTTCCTTTTATTTAATCTTCTTCATATGAATGGATTGAATGAATACAATAAGACTAGGTGGTCCACTTGGGGGGTAACAATAATCTCTGAGTGCCAGTCACATCTAGGGTACCCTCCCAGGGCATGACACACTTATTATCAGAGCACATAGTTTGAGTTTCCAAGGGAGTCCACGAAGCCATGTCTAGTAGAGTCTTGTTTATAGGTATGTTATGCATCACTTTTCATAAGCAGGAGGCTATAGGACATTAGAAAGTGTTACCCTTCTTCTATAATCTGAGTTAGTGCGATAGAGTTTAAATTTGTGAAATATCTCATTTTAACTCATGCATTTCACGATTATAGAAAATGTCTCCTAAGAGAACAGTCGCACAGAGATGCCCCAACCCCAATTGCTAAGAACACCCAATTGGAGGCTCCAGTCCAGACCGAGGTGAGGAGACAAGGATGCCTCGCGAAGATTGCTGAGGTCCCACAGGGGCCCCCTGCTCAGCCTCAGCTAGCTCCCACTACTAAGGCAGAATTTAGAAGAGCCATCGCCATACTAAGTCAGCTGGTGGCCTCCCAGGGAAATAGCCAAGGTTCTCAACCTCCTAGTTCTAGCTTGCAGGAGCCCTCAACTACAACTCGACTCAGAGACTTCTTGAGGATGAACCAGCCTGTGTGTACGGGGATAAAAGTTGAGGAGGATCCATAAAACTTCATTAACAAGATGTACAAGGTTTTGAGGGCCATACATTTCAGTAGCGTTGAAGGGGTTGAACTTGTCTCCTACTAGCTGAAGGACGTTGCAAATGTTTGGTACAACCAATGGGAGGACAGCAGAGGTGAATATACTAAGCCCACGGATTGGGATGTGCTTGAGACCACATTTCTTGATCACTTCTTTCCTCAAGAGTTGAGGGAAGCGAAGGTGGATAAGTTCGTGAATTTGAAATAGTGAGGGATGAGTGTGAAGGAGTATAGCCTTAAGTTTGGTAAATTGTCAAGGTATGCTCCAAAGATGGTGAAAGACATGAGGACAAGAATGAGGAGGTTTATGTCTGGCCTGGACAGACATATACAGAAAGCGTGTAAGGCTGTTTTGTTGATTCCTGGCATGGATATCTCCAGACTAATGGTGTATGACCAGCAGACACAGGAGAATAAGAAGAAAGATAGAGAAGAGCAGATGAGCAGGATGGAAGTTAGCGAGAAATGAGCCTAGTCAGTAAGGACAAAATAGGGGTGACAAGTCCTCTTTTCAGAAGATATCATCACATCCTGCATCATCTATAGCGAGTGCATCCATTGTAGCTAAACAGGTATGATAAGAAATATCATGGTCATCAGAATTTCAGGACCCTAGGCGCTAAATCTCAGGCCAGTGTGACCGAAGGTATGAGGGAAAAACCACCTTCTAGGAAGTATGGTAAGCTCTATTTGGGTGAGTGTCGGGTTGTTAAGGATGTGTGTTATGCATGTGCTTATGCTGGTCACTTCACTTTTGAGTGTCCAAAGAGGAGGCGAGGTGAGGAGAGCAACAGAGCTTAATCTTCTATAGCACCCCCCAGTGGGTAAGCAGTAGAGGGGTACTACTACGGGTACAGGAGGCGAGATGAAACACCTTTATGCTCAGAGTAACTGAAAAGATCACGAAGTTGTACCAGAGGTTGTCACAGGTATGCTTCGAGTCTTTACTTATAATTGCTATGTATTGATTAATCCGGGTGCCACTTTGTCTTTTGTGACCCCGTTTGTGGCTAGTAAGTTAGGGGGTCCTTTAGAGTGCTTGCATGAACCTTTTTCTGTTTCTACTCCTACTAGTGAGTCTATCTTCGCTAAGAGGGTTTACAGGGACTATGTAGTGTCTATTTATCATAGAGACACCTTAGCTGATTTGATAGAGCTAGAGATGGTAAAGTTTGATGTAGCAATGGGCATAGATTGGCTTCACGCCTGTTATACTTCTGTCAATGTAGAACTTGGATTGTTAAGTTCCAATTTTCTAATGAGCCTATCTTAGATCGGAAAAGGAGTTCTATTGCCCCTAAGGATAAATTCATCTCTTATCTTAGAGCTACAAAGTTGATATCCAAGGGTTATATCTACTACTTCGTGCGAGTAAGGTTTGATGATGTTGGGTCTCCTACTCTTGAGTCCGTCTCGATTATGAATGAGTTTCCTGAGGTATTTCCTGATGATCTTCCCATAGTTCCTCCTGATAGGGAGATTGACTTTAGGATTGATTTTCTTTCTGAGACCAAACCATCTCAATTCCACCCTATAGAATGGCCCCCGCAGAGTTGAAAGAATTGAAAAAACAATTAAAAAACATGTTAGAGAAAGGTTTCATAAGGCCTACAGTCTCACCTTGGGGTGTTCCTATCTTATTCGTGCATAAGAAAGATGGGTCTTTGAGGATGTGTATAGACTACCGACAATTGAACAAGGTTACCATAAAGAATAAGTATCCTCTTCCCAGAATAAAGGACCTCTTTGACCAGCTTCAGGGTGTTACTTGTTTCTCCAAGATAGACCTTAAATTGGGTTACCATCAGCTGAAGGTGAGGGAAGTGATATTCCTAAGACAACCTTTAGGACATGTTATGGCCATTTTGAGTTCTTGGTTATGTCCTTCGGGTTAACAAATGCACCTGCAGCCTTCGTAGATCTAATGAACAGGGTGTTCGGGCCATATCTTGATATGTTCGTGATTCTATCTATTGATCACATTTTAGTATATTCGGGGAATGAAGAGGAGTATGCTAATCACCTTAGAGTGGTTTTGCGAATACTCAAAGATCATGAGTTGTATGCGAAATTCTCTAAGTGTGAGTTTTGGCTCAAGTCAGTGGCTTTCTTAGGCCATGTTGTTTTGGGAGATGGTATTCGAGTGGATACTTACAAGATTGAGGCAGTTAAGAACTGGCCTAGACCAACTTCTCCAATAGAAATAAGAAGCTTCTTAGATTTAGTAGGATACTATCGTAGATTTGTTGAGGGCTTCTCTTTTCTGTTTGCCCTATTAACTAAGCTAACTCAGGATAAGGCCAAGTTTCAGTGGTCTGAGGCATGTGAAAAGAGCTTTCAAGAGTTGAAAACTAGATTGACTACAACACTAGTGTTGACTTTGCTAGATGGGACGTGGGACTTTGTAGTATATTGTGAGGCATCCTGAGTGGGATTGGGCTGTGTACTCATGTAGAAGGGGAAGAGGATAGCTTATGCCTCCAAACATCTTAAGGTTCATGAGAAGAATTATTAGACTCATGACCTCGAGTTGATAGCAGTTGTGTTTGCACTTAAAGTCCAGTGCCACTACTTATATGGAGTGCATGTGGACGTGTTCACTAACCATAAAAGCTTGTAATAAACGTGTTCAGCCATAAAGAGCTCAACCAATGATAGAGTAGATGTCTGGAATTGCTCAAGGATTATGATATGAGTATTCTCTATCACCTAGTAAGGCTAACATTGGTGTTGATGTTCTTAGTAGGATATCTATGGGTAGCACTGCACATGTGGAGGAAGGGAAGGGAGAATTAGTCAAGGAAGTGCATAGATTGGCTCGATTGGAGGTGCAACTTGAGGAGAACGTCGAAGGCGGGGTCAATATTTAGAGTGGTTTTGCTTCATTTTTTGTGTCAGAGGTGAAAGAAAAGCAAGACCAAGACCCTGTATTACTCCAATTGAAAGAAGCGGTTCACAAGCAGAAGGTGATGGTTTTCTCTAAAGAGGGAGATAGGGTATTGAGATATCAAGAAAGATTATATGTACCCGATGTTAATGGTATTCGAGACAGAATCACGGCCTAAGCTCATAACATGAGATATTCCATCTATCCTGGCTCCACCAAGATGTACCACGACTTGAGGAAAGTCTATTGGTGGAATGGGATGAAGAAAGACATTGCTGAAATTGTGTCTAAGTGTCCCAATTACCAACAGGTTAAGATTGAACATTAGAAACCGTATGGATTGGCTCAGAACTTTGAAAATCCAAATTGGAATTGGGAGGTGATTAACATGAATTTCATTACCTGCTTACCAAGATCCAAAAAGCAACATGATTCGATATGGGTGATTATTGACCGGATGACTAAATTAGCCTACTTTTTGGCGGTTAAGACAACTTAAACGACTGAGGAGTATGCTTGACTATACATTCATGAGATTTTGAGGTTGCATAGGGTTCCCTTGTCCATCATCTCTGAAGAGGAGATAAATTCACCTCTTAATTTTGGAGATCTTTCCAGAAGGGATTGGGTACGAAGGTGAATTTGAGCACTGCTTTTTACCCTCAAACCGACAGGTAGGCAGAGCATACTATTGAAACTTTGGAGGATATGTTGAGAGCATGTGTTATTAACTTCAAAGTAAATTAGTATGAACACCTATCGTTGATTGTGTTCACGTAGAATAATAGCAATGTTGCAAGCATTTAGATGGACCTGTATGAGCATTATACGGGAGAAGGTGTAGATCACCGATTGGCTGGTTCGAGGTGGGTGAAGCTGAGCTAATTGGGCCTAATCTTGTACACCAATCTATGAAGAAGGTAAAAATCATCGGGGAAAGGTTGAAGACAACCCAAAGTCACCAAAAGTCATGTATATACATGAGAAAAAGAGACTTGGAGTTTGAGGTAGATGATTGGGTGTACTTGAAGGTGTCACTCATGAAGGGTGTCATGAGATTTGGTAAGAAGGAAAAGTTGAGTCCCTGTTACATCAGACCATATCAAATTTTAAGGAGGATTGGAAATGTCGCTTATGAGTTAGACTTGCCTTCTGAGCTAGATGGAGTTTACCCAATTTTTTATGTATCTATGCTGAAGAAGTGTCTGGGGGATCCATCCTTAAACTATTCCTGTCGAGAGTACGGAGATGAAGGATAGCTTATCATACAAGAAAATTCCAGTCCATATCCTTAATCGACAAGTTTGTAAGTTGACGAATAAAGATATAGCCTCTGTTAAAGTCTTATGGAAGAATCAATTTATTGAAAAAGCTAAGTGTGAAGCTAAGAAAGTGATGAAACTCAAATACCCGCACCTATTCGTGCCAATTGATGATGATGTTGAAGGTAAATATTCTTATTCTTAACATTTCTGAATGTTTCTTTTCATTAAGTTGATGTCTTTCTTTATTCCATTCCTGAGTCTAAGACAGAGATAGATAGATGATGGATAATGAGAGTTCGAGTGTTCCCGAGTGAGAAATGAGATGAGTTCTAGGGTTATTCATGTTTCCATCCGACCTTTATTCATCATTCGAGGACGAATGATTCCAAGGGGGAGATGATGTAATGACTCATAAAATTACCAAAATGCTCCTAAAATACATCATACGCACAACGTTTCTTTCAAAGCTCTGACAAACAATTTGAGATCAAATTTGAAATCAGCGCAGAAAATTGAGTGAGAAAGTGGTCTCAACCCGATTTAAAACAAGCCGAGTCAAATTACAAAAATGAACATAATATGCAAAAATAGTAGCAAATTTGTGCCTCCTCCGTGATGTGCCAAGGGTGCAGAATTGCACTTTTTTTTGTTGATTTTCGATGGAAACTATTTTTTGAAAAATTTAATTAAATGAACTGGTGTGTGCCCCCTCCGCCACGCGCACCAGTATACTAAAATTCTTCCTTTTCTTTCAACTTTAGGAAGGGCAATTTTGTCCTTCCACATTATATTTTAATACCTCAAAATGTATTTTTAAAGATGATTTCGTACAAAAGGGTTTCAAAACACATATTTTTCTAACTTTTTATGTAAGTTCTGAGAGAGGAGAAGATCAAGAGAGGAGATGATTTCCTTTGAAGTTTCAATTCTTTGGAGAAAACTTGAAGATTCTCCACTCCAGGTATGTAAAGGCTACCAAAGAACATGGAACTGTTCTTCCAGGTGCCCCCATTGTAAAGTTAAGTTGTGAATTGATACTATAGAACCTTGAATAGTGATTTCTTGAGAAATTTCTTGAATACTGCCTTTATTTCTTGAATGTTATCTTTAAATGATATTTCACATCTTGAATTGCATGTTTAAAATTTGTTGTATACATGCAATATATATGATTATGAACTGGTAAATTCCCTATTAAAGACCTAAATAATAAACTTAAGGGCAGTGTCTAGAGCCTTGATTATCTGAATATGATGTCTGACTGAGTTTGAGTCTTGAGGTGAGTGTATTGATGAATGTAATACCTAGAAATGGTGTTGCTAGAGTTGAATGAATATTTATTCCTAACTTGAAAGGATAGTATTGCCCTTTGAGTTGATAGATGATGAGATGAGGTGAGTGTTCTTGCCCGTAGGGGTTGAGTGATAAAAGTTCTTGACAAGTTGATAGACTTATGAACATATTGTGAGTCTTGGGAGGAGTATTAGCACCGAAATGGGTAAGAATGAGTCCCACTCATACTTATTAAATACGAGGCTAGCAAAAGAGAGGATTGGACTATGAAATCGGATATTTTCTTTGTCCTGTAGCAGACTTGACAGATATTTTGAGATCCCCGACATACTCATCCCTTACCCCGGCAAGATACTGGACGAATGTGGCAATGACATCTGATTATTGTATCACTACTGGCTCATAGGTAGTGATTGACGATTATAGAAATTCTCAAATAGGTTTCATGGTGATAGAACTCTGATGTGATATGATTGTTTGATATTTTGATGGATAGTGAGGTGATAGTGTCTTGCTCTTTACTCTGTGGTGAGGGTGAGTGACTGAAGAGTGATTGTTACATTGTTCCATTTACTTTGTATCATTTTACATATAGTACATTCCACCTACTACTGGCCCTTTGGTGCTACATCATTTTATAATGCAGATTCTGTAGATAGAGGACTTCACCAGCCCCATCTTTGAGGTTCAGAGCTTGGTATTTCAGATCATGGTGAGTCCTTCCCTGCCTTCATAGGATGATTATTTCATTGACTTTATTTCAGTATTTTTCTTTTTATTATGGTATCCATGGCCTATCATGGTACCTTTCTAGATGTCACGACCCAACCCCGGGGCCGTGAATGGTGTCGATAGGACACCGCGACAACCGCTTATACTAAATCTTTACTTACGATAGCTAAGGAATTTCACAAAAATTTCGATAGAATTCCCTCTGTTTTACTGACTAGCCCACCTGCAAATAGCGAACCCAACAGTACCAGCTATAGTCATAAGAATAGGTATACAAACACAAACGCGGTCCGACAAGGTCACCGCCCCGGCAGAGCCACCCAACAAACATATCATACAAACGAGATCAAACCAACGTGAATTCTCACACCCACATATATCCACAGACCTCTATGTATAGAAAATGGACTATACGACGGGACAGAGCCCCGTCATACCCTCGGGTATCTATATATATGCATAAATGCAAAATACAAACGAAGCGTATACGAACATATACCAAACTGACTGCTCCTGATGCTAGGG
>JAOTQJ010051629.1:0-14414 GCA_025642045.1 Solanum sejunctum
AATAAAACATAGAATAAAGAAAAAAGATAATGTAATAAATTATATGAATCACATACAAAATTGAGAATAAGAAAGAAATGAAAAACAAATATTATAAAATAAAATGTAATTTTAGAAAAGATTAGAATAATAAAAAAATTAAAATAATTATAATAAAAATAAATTAAATTAAATTAAACATATAAAATTAAACAAAATTAAAAAATAATCAGCATGTAATTACACTATATAATTACCTGCAATTCATAACCTACCCCTGTGAATTGAAAAGTGTAATTACACTCAGTCAATTATATTCAATTACCTACTGAGCATGTAATTACATATGCAACCAAACAGACTTACACCTAATTCCACCAAATTCAATTACCAGGGTGTCCTTCTAAACAAGGTCTAATTGAAATTTGGATAAAGAACAATTATTGTTAATTCATTTTTTAACATAAAAATTATTTTTCTTTTAAAAATTGCTTAATGATTTTTATTACGTCACGTTTTATTATGTAAAGAAGTGTAATACTAATTAAAAAAAAAATCTGAAGAAAATAATGGTTTATGATGTCTTTTATTACTTTAAATGTCAAATTTTTAGTATTTAAGCCTAAATAGTTGATTGTTTAAGTTAATAATAATAGCAATTTAAAAAATAATTAAACTGCCAAATTTTCAAATATTTTGTTTAAACATTATTTAAGCCTTAATGGTTAACTTTTTAAGTTAGTATAGTAATAGTAAGTTAAATTTTGTTAAAACTACCAATTTTTCCTACTTTGCTTTTAAAATGCATAATTTTCAGTTTAATAATTAAAATAAGAATTAATTTATTTAAAAAATTGTCTAGCATTATTTTAGGCATTGATTTGGATTTTTTTTTAAATATTTTAGATTGTTATTTGAGTTTTACTCTGCAAAGGAGTTTAGTACCAATAAAACTATTTTATTTTTTAAAAAATAATGTTTTTTTCAATATTCTACAAATGATTTTTTAATTTGAAAATAAAACTGCATTTGTAAATTGTGACAGAGTTACAAATAAAATAATTTCTTTTTTAAATTAATTTTTTCAAAATATATTTTTTTAAAGAAATTGAGTTAATTTTTTTTAATGCATAATATAGTTATGTATTGAAGAGATGAAGAAGTTAGGTAAGTAGTTGAAATTATAGGAGTAGTTTCAAAGTTGATATTATCATTTTTATCTTTTTCATTAATTTAACTTTTAATTGTTCAAAGACTTTTTATTATGTTCAATTGAAATTGGATATTTTTAATCCTATTTCTTATAATACTTTTGTTTAAAGATATTTCTAATAGTATTCTTTATAGTATTTTTCTTAAATTCAAGTGATTTGACATGTATTCATTAATGTATTGTTTTGGTTATTTTACTTTTTGATCAATTAGTATTTTTTCTCTATTGTAAATAGTTTGTTCAAATTTTTATTTGTTTTTAATTTTTGGTCAATTATCATTGTTAATAATTTATTACTTTTCAAAAATCTATCATACAAAAATTACTTGATTAAAATAATTTTTATATAACAATTTTTATCCTAAAGTTTTCACAGAATTATTGTGGAACATGAATATATGTATACCTCTTTAGAATTCACACATTCTTTTTTAATAAATAAACAATTAAAATTGAATTTTCACATTTCTTTAAATAAATAAATATTCAAACTTTTTGAATGTTGACAATAATCTTTCACATATATCCTGGGGTCATTATTGTTACGGTGCATTTAGTTATAACTCTAACAATATTTCAAAAATAAAAAATTTAAATCATTCTCCAAAAAAACAATAAAACTTAAAATCAGTAAAATTATAAACAAAAGAAGAGAAAAGGAATCAACTGAAACTAAAATAAATGCATACACGAATGTCATTGATATTCCTAATATTCAAGAAGAAGCTATACTCAAACACAATAATAAGTAATAGTTTATTTTCCTTGTATAAATATTTTTGAAAAGATTGAATTCTTAAAATAGAAAATGGAGAGAAAATAGGAGAAGTGGAGAGAAAATTGGAGCCGTTCAAATCTTTCAGTAGTATATTTTTTTCCATTACATTTTCTTTTTTTTTTCCAAAAAATCAATTGTTATTTTTCAGTTTCTTCGTACTTTAAATAGTTAGATTAAAAATTCTGTTTTTAAATATATATTTTTTAGCATCACTTAAAAAATGCCAAGTTAATTATCCTTATATAAATAATTTTGAATAATTAAATTTCTAAAATAGAGAACTAAAGAGAGAATAGCAATGAAATTGTACAACCACAAAGTTATGTCTTTGCATAAAAACGTGTTGCAAAACTGCACACACTGTGCGAACAAATTCTATTGCATAGCTGCCTCTTTCATTTCCTTGAGTACTTATGTTGTTTCTTCGTATGGGCAAAAGCAAATAAAATTTTACTTCTACTAAAATCATCAATATTATTACAATATAAGTGATGAAATAGTAATATATTGAATATAAGTCTTTTTTTTTTTAATTTACTTCATCACGGAAACCTTATGCCTTTGTGTAACAAATAATAATGTTTTCAACAGACCCCATCATCATTAATCTTCTTGTCGCACTTTCGAGTTACACCAACAAAAGGATGATAAAGAAAAATATTTATTAGAAATTTACATCACATGAAAAGGAATAAAGAAAGTTTTTATATATATATATATATATTATCTCAATCTAAGAGAAAGATATCGATTGACAATCATGCGAAAAATCAACAAAAACAAAAATGAATTCAAGCAAATGAATTCAAAGTGTGTGGAAAAAAACGTAAGTTTACTTACAAAGAAATTCATCGAACTGCATGATGAACCTAAAACACTCTTTATAACTTCATTGTTCATCTGCTTATCATAATTAAAAAAATAACTATAATTAATTTCTTCTTATTCATGACCCCCCCAAAAAAGTAACAAATAGATTTGGATATTTACAATGAGTTGCAATAGAAGATGATCATCACAACGCTTACATCAAATTAATGGTTCTATCTTAGAACGTACCTTGTTATAGAGCTTAGCTTGAAGAAGCCCGTCATACCCTTCAAAACACAAATCCCTTTTTTAGATAACTTAAATAACCACATGACTTGAAATAACTCCTGGAATACAACCTATCATGACCCTTAAGAGAAACTCAAGAAATTAAGTGTAAACAAATAGGTAAAAAGGTAGATAATTAATGGTGCATGTTATCGATTAATAAAAAGTCATTTCTTGATGACGGTTTTGACTTATTGGCAGGACCATACATAGATATAACTTATCATGTATTGCCATAAGATTCATTGGTGATCGTCATTATGTAACTCAAAAATTCTTTCGACAAAATCTATTAAATGAACTGCGTTGAATTTGATGGTTTTTAAAACCAAGACAAGAATCAATAATGATATAGAATTGTTTTTGAGAGAAAAATGAAGTTGTAAATGTTAAATTATTTTTGAGAGAAAAACGAAGTTGTAAATGTTAAGATGTAAAAATATAATTAAACTTTACGTTTTAATTGAAAAAGTTAATGTAAAAGAATGTATTTATTCTCGAGGTCATGACAATTTTTTTTATTAAAAATAATTTTGTATTGATGGCCAATTGGGGTGGTATTAGGCATGCATATCAACTGCAAAAATACAGTAAATTTTTAAATAAAAACTGCCCATTTTGCCCCAAGTTTTTTAATTATTATCTTTTGGTTTTCATTTTTCTTTAAGAAAGATATAAAAATAAATTTTAAAATAGTAACTAATAACTAATTAATTTAACTACTTATTTTTGATAAAATGCCAAATGGCTTATTCATAGAATGTCAGTTGGCTAAATGTGAAGGTTTTATCCTCTCCTATTAATATAATATAGATAGATATAAACTATTATATTTGTATTTGTATTTTGTATTGAGAGAGATAAGATAATAAGAGGCGAGAGAAGGGGGGGCATAGGGAGATGAGAAAGGCGAAGGATAGATGACAAAGAGAGGAGACGAGAGAGGCAAACGATAGAGAGAGAGAAAAAAAGAGAGGAGGGATGCGAGCGAAATTAGGAGAGAGGCAAGGAAGAGAGGAGGGAGAAATAACAATAAAATTCTAACTATAGCTATAAATCGTAATTCTTTCAAATTATAGTGATGTATTATTAATACATATTATATATTTTCCTTTTTACATAATTTATCCTATAAAATTTTATTAAAGAAGGGGAAAACTTCGTTTACATTTAAGGTGCACGAAATACCCATTTTGATGTCGTTATTTAATTAATACTTGTTTTATAACTTTTTTTTTAACAAGTTCAGTTGCTTTCGTCAAAAGATCAAACACTCACACCTGAAGATTTGATACCTCAAATATTCATGTTTGAAAGTATACCTTGTGAAGGCTAAATAAAATAAAATAAATTTTAGTACAACATAATTTCATTTTGAAAAGTTCATTCCAGTATATTTTTTCAAAATTTAGTAAATTACTGATATTATATGTTTATATCTACTTTATCCATTCATTTTTTTCTGTCCATTATATTAAAATTAATTATTCGTATTACTTATCCATTTAAAAAAGCAAGATATAATTTATCATATAATTTTTAATTTACTCTTATCATTAATTTATTTTTTTTAGCACTTAAATTTATTAATATTTAAAAGTTATTGATATAATAAAATTATCATTTTATTTATTCTAATTTTTGCACGCAAACACACACATATGTAGTGCCTTTCCACCTCCCTCTTCCCTCTATTCCTAGTTTTGTATCATTCAATTCAATGTTCACTTTAATATAATCCCATTATTATCCTTATTATTAATATAATCCCATTATTGTCCTAATTATTCCATGTCTTTTTGAGTTCCATGCAATAATACCAAATACATAAGTTTTAAAAATGTCATTTACTCAAAAGTGTCCCCTCTTCTCCCCTCCTAAACCTCTATAAATAAACCCAACATATTTCAAACATGGTTTTGAAATGTTGCACTTTCTACTTAATCATGTTAACTTGTTCAATAATACCAAATTTGAGCAACGTTAATTCATCCAGAGACGTACCAATATTCCTTCCAACTTACGACCCCTAAACCCCTTCGTAAAATATTTACAGTTTTCAGAATTTCCAATCTTATTTCTTGCATCTCTTCTATTCTTCATAGGTGAGGTCACTACAATAACTTTAATTATCAGAGATAAATAATTTTATCACTAATTAATCATATTTTGTCACCAAAGATCTTGTGTGATGAAAAAAATTTCGTCAATTAATCGTCTCTAAAAGTGAGACGCTAAAAAGTATATAAAGACAATTTAGTGTGTCATCGCTAAAAAGATTATATTAACTACGAGAAGTAAAATCGTCCCTAATTGTATGACAAATATATTTGTCATAAAAAGTGTAAATTTATTGTAGTTGGTTGTATAATTTTGTCACTATACTGACAAGACTACCTCGTCACTAATTTTTTAATTCAATTAGTGATGATATGAATTGTCTCCAAAATTACATATATTTCGTAGTTAAAGAATATTAGTTTCGTCATTAAAGACATTCTTTTATACACAAAAATATATTTTGTCCCTAAATGTATCAATTAGTGACAATTTTACTTGTAAAAGAATGGCTTACAATTTTGTGGTTGAAAACCGTCGTGTCGTCACCAAAATAAATATTGTTAGTGACAATAAAATTGTCATCATAATTAGTGAGAATAAAATTGTCATAATTATTGACAGTATTTGTGATAAAATACAAATTTAATTCAAAATCAAAGATTGAATTATATTATTGATCAGAACACAATTTTAGAAGAAAAACTATATTATATCCCAAATATATTCAATTTATGACAAGATAATGTTCTATGATTAAATTGTTAGTATAAAAAATTCAATGTAATTTAATCATTGCATTTTTTCGTATCTTGTGAATCCTAACACTTGTTTGAAGTGAGAGAAAATTGAACTATTATTTCTAACTTGATTGATAGCACGTTAAAAATTATTTCTACACAACTCCTGCATAACGAAAATGAAGAGAAGTTAAACACAACACCAATAATAAGCTTCCTAGTAAATCTCATGTTTTATTAATAGTACTCATTAAGAATAGCAAATCATAGGACACTTATAAGATATGAAATGAGCCTTAAAGCTTAAATCTTTACCCGTTGTCTATTTGTTGATGTAATATTTTGAATCTTTAAAATGCTATATGATTGAACATCTAAATATAATGATACATAATATAATAATAGAAAGGTCATGACCCATGTCGAGTAAACATACCAAGACAGCAAACTCTAGGTCAAAGTTCCATTTGAAAAGTTAGTGTATTAAGCACCAGCTCCTTTTCTACATAAGACCTACATTTCAAGTTTATTTAGAAAGTTCTTCCGATTAAAATCATCATACTGCGGTCATAGATCGACACCTCTTTTTTAGTCCAACTTCCACAAATCAAATACAAACTCCACTCAAAACATTTCCTGCAAAACAACCACCACAAATGCAAGATATTGACCACATTTTCTCTAAACCTAAATTAAAATTAAAAAAACACAAATAAAGATCTTCAACAACATATGGATAACCATATCACTTAAACCACCAACTATAAGATTAAGAAACAATAACTTTGGGAAAGCTCAGAGCAGAAAAGAGAGAAAAGTTTGTTGGCTTACTAATGTTACTCAAGAACGGACATCTTTGAATGTCCTGGCCATTGAAGGAGTAATCAGATGTCTCCTCACTCAATGTTCTGAAGAAAAACTCCATTTCTTTGATTCTAAACAAATATATCAACAAAAAAGACTATTAAAACTGGTACGAAATATTGATACTCATTTTAGACACTAAAACAACAACAACAACAATAACAACATACCAAGTGAAATCCCACAAGTAGGATCTGGGGAGGGTAAAATGTACGTAGACCTTACCACTATCTCATGGAGATAGAGAGGCTATTTCGGAAAAATCCTCACATTAACTAGATCAATTTCTCTATACTGGAAAAACCACACATTAATTTAGATTTCACATAATTAGATCATGTTATCTAGAGTCATTAAGATAACCTATCAGCAAATTACATGTTATTCCAGGAGAAAAGCTGCTATATAAATGTAAAGAATATAGAAATCACAAAAACAGGAAAGGTTGATTTCAGATTGCGAATATGTCAAGTCAAATATGACTTAAATTGTTTGATAATTACAATTGAACATCATCTTGCATACTACCTATGATTCAATTTCTCCCTGGATTATTAGAAGTATTTGAAGTGTTTAAAGTTCTTTATACATTCAGCCACATGTGCAAGTATGAAAGGAATTTATAAATGAAATCATTCTTCTATGGAATGTTGATTCTATCAATCATTCCTTATCTTAATCAAGTCTCCGACCCCGTACCAAGTCAACTAATGGTCTTACCCAACCTAACCAAACCAGACAGGGAAAGAGAGCACTTGAAGGGTTAACTCACATATGGTTATAACGCACCAACCTATGCAACCATTAACTAAAATGATGAAATTTTGATGGATTATATTCATCAAAAAAGGCTGCATGAAGCTCCAATGGATATTCGAAACAAAAACCATTGTAAAGAAGGGCAATTCAGTGTAACTAGATCACTCATCACCATGAAGATTGTGCCTTCTATTAACAATTAATTACCCACTACACTACTACAAACATAATAATACAATAAGTTACGGTGCAATAATAGAAGTTACAAAGAAGAAACAAAAATCGAACCAGTGAAACAATCAACTAAAGAATCCGACTGTAAATGAGTGTACAACATCAAGATTGGGTCCAATCTGGTGGATTATATGTGAAATCCAATTAAATAACTTTAACTACTAATAGTGACGAATTAATAAAAAATTTTGAGCAATTAATAACAACTACATAATCTTGAAAATCGTTCATTCCAAGATTATTCCAACCTTTGCAAGAAACAACCACAGTAGTACTAATATATCGAAGTTAATATATCGAACTAAGCTCAAGGATGGTGTAGAATCAATACATCGAAGTTCAAATCTAATATTCATAATAGATAACAGGAATTCCACAAAAATCTCTACTTTATCATCAGGCACAAACACATTACAAAAGAACTCAAAACTTATATAAAAACCAATCGAAATCTATGAATGACATTCATCAAAAACCAGTGTTACCACAAAAGCAAAAGAAAAAAAACAAAGAAAGAAACACACCCCTTGAATTCTCTTCCCAGTTACAGGGCACTTAGGTCCACTAGCCCTCTTCTTTGTAGTCTGATAAATCAGCTTTCCACCTGGGGTTTTGACAACCCTATGTTGATTGGATTTGGTGGCATAGCTTTGCTGTTTAAGTAAGCCGTTGCACCATTTTTGACGGCGGCTGTGTTACTCTCTTCTCTGGTTTTGCGGGGCTGAAGAAGAAAGGGCTCCATTTTAGACACTGGATGTAGCATTTATGTCCATGTTTATATGGATGCCATTCACGCAGAACTAAAGATAAAAACTAGTATGCTTTAGTCCCAAACAAGTTGGGCTATATCAATCCTCATTGACCATGTTTCTCCATTTAAATTTATCTCAAGACAACATTTATACAAAGTGAAAAGAAAACGAAAGGTTCTAGAGGATTCTATGTTTTCTACAAGCACAACAATCTAGAACAGAGCTAAAAGACCCAATCTGGGACAGGTAACCTAAGTTACTGAGTACCAAAATTATTGTGAGGATGTTTTGTCGAGCTTCGGTGAGTCAGATGTACTCTCCCCAGGCTACACATATGTTCATCAACAATGCAGCAACATAACTCACTCAATATTACCCCAATATCATGGAGAACAAATAGAATGCAAAAGTAATATCGATGCATGCAAGGTGTTTGATGAATAACCTGATAGCTACAAAGATGCAAATCCTCATGGTACATCCAGCAAGCCTAATGAACTTCCCAGTCCCCTCAATGATCTGGTAAATTTTGTCTCACAAATTGTTGTGGTAAATGGTTGTAATGTTGCTAAAAATGAAGAGAAGGATGATGAAGAGGAAAAATTTACCATTAGAGACAAACCTGTAGAATTTGTTACTGCAAATGCGGATAAGCCTTCATTATGGATTAATTCTACAGTATCTATTCCTTGTGACCTTGCCATGTTTGATATGCACAAAGTTCTAGATAATTGGAACCAATAGATAATTGGAATCAATTATTTGTTGGGAACTTTGAGAAAGTCTTCCCTCTTGACTTTTGAGCTTGCCCAATGTTGGGATGGGACGCCTTCTATTCCTTCCACTTACAGTTTTGCCAAGCTTATAAACAGAGGTATAACTGATCATCTTTGCGGACTTAGTCATGTTGCACTTATCTTCGCTTTGCTTCTACTTCCACCTGATGTCTTGATCAGTTTGGATTAGCGTTTCCATTTGATCTTCGCTCTAGTTTACAGACTATGTTCCTTAGAGTGACAAGAAACTTTGTATCTTGGTTCTTGATAAGTTCACTTGTCAACCTTGTGGAGTCCTTGCAATTGGTTTGATACTGGATAAGATGCACGTCCTGCTTATTTTTGGAGATGCCCATAGGAAATACATATGTAGCTTTAAGTCTAATCACAATGAACAGAATCTCTCCAACTTTACCATTAATTGCTCAAGTTTATTCAACAACTTGAGTATGGGCTGCTTGCAATTTGTTACTCGAAGTGCTGAAAAGCTACAACCTAGATACTTTCTGGTATTTCATGTCAATCAAAAGGGATGCTATATCATAGGTCTTACTGATATGTTATGCACAATTTGATACACTTATTCTCTGACTGTAGTGTGGGATATCAGACATCACATGCTTGTGAATCCCTACATTAGTAAAATAATTGAAAATAAAATTGATGGTGTGGATATTAGCGACATATTATTGCAGGCAGATAAAGGTGGCACTAATGATTCACTAGTTGAAGGATCAAATCGTTTGTGGTTTCGCTTGCGACCGACAACACAAGACCTGACATTGGTAACATTAGAACCTTTGAGTTCATATTCCATAATTACAGTTGTTCAAACCTTGTCCATTGAGTTCTCTGTTGGCTAAAGCTATAATGCATTCAAGGGGCTTTACATTGCAGGGAACGTATACCTACTAGTCCTATATGTAAGTTTTCATGTTAAACATGAAGATTATGTACCATGTGACGGTTGTTACAAAGAAGCAGTGCCATATCAGACAAGTTATTCAATGCCATAGCGTTCTTTGTTATCTTTTAATTGTATGCACAATGAGAGGTACATTACAGTTTGTTATCCAGAGAAAATACGGGTGAAGCTTCCTTGCCCTTTCGTTGATATTTTTCAATAGTCTAACTTGGCTAAGCAAATGATTGATCTTAGGATTATTTTTAGAACTGTTGAATCTTTTTCCCCATCTGTTCGTTCGAACAATGGTCCAATTCAAGAAAGTGTGGAAATGCTAGCTATTCCAGGTTCTTCACCACTTTCAAGAATTGATTACCTGCCTCCAGGAGATGTCATCGAGAACCTGCAGGTGCCACTGCCTGCTACGCAATCACATCGCCAGAAATTTACACAAACAGATGTTTAGGTGATAAGCTTTTCTTGGAAATTGTTTTATGAGACTGTTATATTTTCCTCGTCGGTTTGGTTCCACTTGAACCTTGAGGACAAGGTTCTCAATACATGGGGGTGTATTGTTGTGAACGCAGATAGCCCAAAGACTGGCCAAACTGTTTGGCCTTGCGCTAAACCACAAACAAGGCCAAGGATTAGATAGCCCAATAATAGATTTGCTTGGGATCCAGGTTGAGCAGAGATAAATGGTTGCTGTCTAGGATTTAGGAGGATTATGCATATTGTGAAGAAACTGACTCATCTCATTCTCTTTCTAGAATCTAATCTCATTCTTATCTTTATCATTTGTTACTTGTTATTTTAATATTCTTCGTTGTAATTCAGTAGTGCAAGTGTTGACTAGTAACTTGGCTTGGCTATCAGTGATTATATAATACTTACTATTTGTGTTGAGTATTTGGATTGTTACATCCCCTTTATCAAATTATCAACTAGATTGTCAAGATCCATTTATCTTATGAACTCTTTTACTAGGTTTTAAGACATCAATTTCTCTCTCTATGGAATCTTCCTCCTCGCAGTTGGATCAAATCTTTTCATAGAGAAATTGAAGTAAATCATAGAACAATCAATTAATTCCAACTTCTTCAACACTTAAGACCCTATTATCCCCTTCCGAACCTCTCTCTTTACTTTCACTTTTATTAAATAACAGCTCATATTTTTTTGCCCAACGCTACATCATCAATTACAGTAAGGTCAACAATCAAAATTCATCAATATTCCAAAAAAAAAATCTCAGCTAAGCACATACAGAAGAAATCAGCATCCTTAGATTTATTCGAATTCCTACACACACAACACCCAAAATAAACCAGAAGATCTACAATATTTAGCAAAATTGAAACAAAAGGAATATACACTCATATACTCAAGAGAAATAATAATTAAATGACGATAATCAAATCAGGAGCTACTGAAAAAGTAGCAAAAACTTACGAATTCCAATGGTTGCCGGAGAAGTTGCACAAGAGGCCGGCCACAAGCAATTAAAAGCATGTGGTTAACACAGATCGGAGCAAAAAAGGAAGGAAAATGACTATAACCGGTGACCGATCAGGTTCACAACAGTATTGGTTGAACCGAAATGGTGCTGCACACGTAACAAACGTGGCAGTTGGTAGAGCTAAATTATCCTTTTTAATTTTATAAAAAGAAAAATACAGCTACTCTTTGATTAGGAGTAGTATAGAAAATTTATTTATCTAATTTGATTTAAATTAGGAAAAGCTTGATTAATATAATAAATTTCTTTATCTAATTTGATTAATGAATTAGGAAGTGTTGATTAGTATTGCAATCCATTTCCAAAGGAATCCTATGATTAGAGATTTTATCATATCAAATATTACTTTTAATAGCAATAATTTAAATAAAAAATAAATTATGTCACTTTTAGTGGTAATATATTTTATAATTACTATAAAAGAAATATGAATAAATAGGCAGCTCTTCATCAACATGTTTTCTTGAGCTGCTTGTTTCATTTCTTCGTTTATTATATACGGTCCAGCTAAAATATTTCGTGAATTTTGACGTATCTGCTCATCTACTTAATTATATTCCCTCATCTGCTTCAACTTAATTTTACGATAGTGTCCCTACTAAATTATTTCTTCGGATGCTTCAATTGTAATTTTACAATATCACCTTAATTAATTATTTTAAATCTAAATAATAAACAACTTAAAAGTTAAAAAATACATAAAAATATTTTATCAACGTCATTTAAATCAAGATCAGTAGATAGTAATCATTGGATGTCTGCTTGAGTTTGTCTGCTTCATCTCCTCCTTTATTATACGTTGTCCGATCAAAATATTTTGTGGACTTTGACGTGTCTGTTTCAACTACTTAATTATATTCCTCAGCTGCTCTAACTTGATTTTACGATAATACCCTGTGATTTTACTATATCGCCCTAATCAATTATTTTAAGTCTAAATAATAAAAACTTAAAATTTAAAAAATATATAAAATATTCTATCAACGTTATATAAATCGAGATAAAAAATAATAACACGGGCTTCCTCTTTTCTAGTAAGTAATGAAATAGAGGAGGCTAAATAAACGTGTTGGATTGAAATTGTTGTTTCACATTCCCTAAGTGGTGCTTATTATAATGAACTTACTTTATGAAGTGGTGAAACCTTTAATTAAGTTGTATGATAGAGCGATAAATATTATTTTATTTTTAATTTTAAATATCTTAAGTTTTCTAAAAAAATAATATAAAATAAATTCAAAAAAATATGATAAAAAGGTAGTCACTGAATAAAACAATCTAGACTAATTTTAAGATCCTATAAGGATAACCTAATTAATAACCTAACCATCTATAAGTTCTAACTTGTTCATATCTCATTTTAGATGGATTTTTCTCTTCTATTAAAGTTGAAATTAAAGCCGATTAGGATTGACCTTATTTTGGACATTTTAAAATTAAAATAATTTTAAGTAATTTTTAAGTATTTAGTATATTAAAAATATTACGTATAAACACTTAACTATGAACATACCCCCCTTTATTTTGTAATTCTCATAAAAAAATGATCACTCACATATATGTTCATCATTTAATAAATAAATTTAATTTGCCCTTTTGCTGATGAACTCCTAAGGGTGTCAAAATAAATTCAAATATAGGTGAACAACCCAAAATTTTATGAGTTGGACTCAAGATAATTTTAATTGGGCTCAATTTCAATCCATTCAAGTCTTAACTCATATCAAAAGAATTCATTTTAAATCGTTCTAAGATTCTTTACTTGTAAATTTTTTTTATCCCTTTTATATTTTCTATCATTTATCTATCAATTTGTAACTTTTTTAGTTTTATTTTTGTGTTTAAATTCAAGTTGTGATTATAAAAAATAAATAATAATATGTGAGAATTATTAAGATTGAGCGGATCATGACCCAACCAAAATTTTAGCCCATTTGAACCCAAGCCGTTTTGAGCCCAAAGTAAGTTCGGGTGAGTCATAACCCAACCTAGCTTCTATTTCAACCTATTTTAACATTCTCAATTTCAATCCAACCCTCCCGTTTGACACCCCTATGGACTCCTATTTACTAAAGTTAAAAAATTATTCAGCTTCTTTTTAATTAAAACAATTTTTACGTACTCTAAGAAAATGAAAAAAATACTTTATTATTTTTTGTCGTGTCACAATTTTTATTTTCTTCCGTAAAATTTGAATCAGGTTCATTTAGCTGAATTAAATCCTTATTATTATCTAAAAATAAATTTTGGGATAAGATTAGAGAAGAATCTGCGAACATATTGTCGAGCTTGAAGTTTGATGTTCAATTAGAAAAAAGATTGGATGCCATTGTTTGTGATTGATGTTGTTGTTGTCCAATAGTTGAACTGCTTAGTTTGTTGGATGGTATTTGAGTCTGGCCATTTTTTTAATTTATTGTGGAGCTTTTGATTTGAAAATGTGTTGATTAAATCAGTTTTATCATTTGAAACTAAATCCGAATTAGGTATACTCACTAAATCAATTGGTTATACATTATTTGAAAATGTGAATTGGAAACTACGAAATAACTATTCTTTTATTGGTGTTAAAATACTTCACCTACAAACTTTAAATATCACTATTTAAAATATTTTATATTTTGTGACAAAAAAATAAATAATTAGTGATGAATTTTGAGTTGTTGTCACACCCCACCCTGGGGTCGTGACTAGTGCCCGATAGAGGGGCACGTGAACACATACTAAACCCAATTCCTTT
>JAOTQJ010051640.1:0-14413 GCA_025642045.1 Solanum sejunctum
AAACCTAAACATGCATGGTTACTATCTAAGTACTTAATCAAAAAATTTTTGGCGGGTATCATTTTTCAAAACAAAACGCAAAAACATGCTATGTGCAATAAGTGTTAGTACTATACACAACAAATATTATCAAAATATCCTAAATATGCCTGTTCAACAGAAAATAAATATCCACAGGGAAAAAGAACACATGCAACAAAACTTGGTATCAAAAATTAGACTAGTTATGGACCATAAGCTACTCAAACTACACTGAAGCCCAAAACTAGCCACACCTCATCGAAAAAGATATGCATTGTCCCCAATGCACAAAATCAAGAAAAATTGGAACATAAAGGGTCATAAAATACATACGTGGGTGCCTAAGCACCAGTTTGTGCCTAAGTCTAGTCACCCTTCTCCTTCGAGATGGTCTTCTCAACAGTGGCACTCTATCCGAAGGGGCCAGCACCCCCCATTTGCTCTGGAGCTTGAGATCATCTTATCTCCTCATCATGGCTCGACCCTCTCAAGGCAAGCTCGAGATCCTCCTCCTATGACCTTCTCGCTTGTACATGTCTCTCCTTTGGATCCTCAACCATGCAAGGTTCTTTCCCCAGATAAGAATAAGTAGGCTTTTTAGAGGCAAGTAAAAATATCACTGGCACCTGAGGTATAGTCACAGAAAGTGCAATAGGTGTTGCGAGTGCTAATGTCATGTTAGCCCTGAGCTGATGAATCTCCTTCTATAGGTCTGAAAAATCTGAATACCTAGCCTAGGTTAATCTCTTCTATACCCTCTTCTCAATGGCATAGATATAGGCATTCACAGTAGAAGTATGATCCTAAGTAGTAGCGACAATGAATGTCTACGACCGACCCTCTAATTCTGCGATAGCCTAGGGGACTTATGGCCTAATTTGGTGAATAACCTAAGTCAACTGGGACTCAACATGTGATAACCTCTATTCCATGTCATTGATAGAAATAGGTAGACACATAGATCATGCCCACGGTAGAAATTTGTGAAGTAGTGGCCTTTGGTACAGGAGTATCAGTAGTGGGCCTCCTCTCCTCATATGACTCGTGCTGCGAGGGCCTCTCCTAAGTAATAGCAGTAGTAGTTATTGTATCAATCTCAGAACCATTAGGAGGTGGCACAGGGGCAGACATTTCTGGCATAGGTGGAGGCTGTGCTCGCCAAAGTGCCACTGATTTCTCATCAGCCTTGATCAGGCTGGGCTCCAAAGTGTGTTAGGCCTCAACTAACTAGTCCATCTAGTGTAGAAACTCCACCCTAGACTCTAAATAGATCCTGTAAATCAAACACGAAAATAGGATAGAGGTGGAGCTCTTCAGCACGGCCTCATATATCTTCTCAGCAATGAGGCAGGACCAGTTAGTATCATAGCCAACTAAGATACTAGCAACCAACACTACACACTCTAGTGTCAATGTATTGTTTGTAAGTGTCTACATATACATGAATGAATAATAGCCCACCAAAATTTGACGGGGAAGTTGAGCAAAGCTTTGATGATAGGCTTCATATTAGTGGCGACCCAAGCATGTTCTGAACCCTGCTTTGTAATATACACGACCACCCATCTCATTAATATGGTTCGACACTCACTATCCTTTATAACAAGTGAATTCCTATTCTACTCCACTTTATAGTCAAACTCTACAGTAGATTTAGGGCCATGGTACTCAGGCCCAAGTAGCATCCGGTGAATGGTCTCCTCTAATAAGTCTACTAATCGACCCCTCACTCCTGTCTCTGTTAGTCTTGGCTGAGTGAGGGGTTTCTTCCCCTTTGGAAGAGTGAGCAAGATGGCTGTTGCATATGATACGTAGAACTCCCACATAATATTCCTGGAGTACTATCCAAGAGAATCACTCAACAACTAGAGCTCATACTGAATTATTGTGTCTTGGAGCAGCGGATACAACTAAGTCCATCAGATATAACTCTGGGTTCCTCATATAAAGAATGGGTCATCTTGCCTTCCTCTGTCGGATATATTCCCTCTTTGTATATTGCCTTAATGCTCTCGATATACCACTAGTTAACGAGGGCATTCAATGCAGATGATGATAACTGTGCAATGGAAGACTTTACCTCTATTCTATCCTCAAAGACCTCCTCAGAACTGGACTCCTCTCCGAATGGAGTCCTCTGTGGAATGCTACTCCCATCACTGTTTCCCTCCTTAGATTAGGGTGGACTAGTAATAGGAGCCTGAGTATGCCTGCTCTAGCTGTGACTTTGGTCTATTGTATAGTATCATTTGGGTCTAGTCTAACATCTAGGACCTTACCAGCTCAGCTGTCTACTTCGCATTTTATGGCTCAACATCAATGGCTCATCCCTAAGCCTCCACCTTATATCTTTGATCTCCAAGCATTTGTATTTTGGGGCCATAGTACCTGAAACATCAACACATATGCACCATGATTAACAATATAGTAAGAAATAAGTATAAGAATTCATTTGAATATAGTTGCAGAAGGATTTTATGAAAGCACCTTTTTAGGTCGTAGTGTGCACTATGACTCATAAATAGCCTTTGTAAATCAGTGGTTTAGAATAATTTTTGTTACTAGAAAACTCTAAGGGATCGGGTATGACTCGTAAAGTAGTTTACGAGTCATAGACTATGGTGGTAGAAGATTCCAGTGAGCAATTTAAATTCAGGAAAGGATCTACGAGACCTATCTATTAGTTATAAAGTGATGTATGACTCGTAGAAGGTCTCGTCTTATGAATACTTATAAACATCAAGTTTCTGGAATTTTGCACTAGGGGTAATCATGACTTATGGATCACTCTATGGATCGTAGAAGCCACTGGTGAACCACAAAACTAGTCACCTGAGTTTTTGAGTTCATCACAGGACTATTTCAACCAACTAATTATTAGCATCGAAGTAAGAACTCAAGCACTCCCATGATTTCTATAATACATCCCTACCCCCAACATGTTCTTCAATACATACACACCCCCTCGACAGTGATTTAACATCAATTATCCTATAATTTCGACCATTTTTAATTGATTCAAGGAATATCATATACCCATGTCCTCAACCCCCAATTCATGATGGTTTGTATTAAAGCACTTAGGGTGACGCACAAAATAGGAAAGAATAATTAGCATTTGTACAAGGCCATATTACATAATTATGGACTTAGACAACAATCAAGTATAGGCAATATAAATTTCAACTAAACATAAATTAAACTCGATAATGGGTTTTATGCTTAAACACCATCCCCCTACATAAATATTCAAATTACTCATTCAATAAAGGCAAATTTAGCGTTAAAATTAAACAAAAAACTTACCAAGAGTAGAGATTACTATGAAGAAGAGAGAAAGAAGGTGAGTGGTCACAAAACCCTCGTTGGCTGGAATTCTTGCTGGAAAAAGACGGTTAGTGGCCGAACTTGATCATAAAATCAAAAAGGGAGGAATCAATTGGGTGATTTTGTAAATGAGTCCATATATGGTGTCAAAATAATTTGACCCCTCTATTTATATTTTGACTTAACTGAAAATTTACTAGTCTTGGGTTTATGAAACCCTGATTATGAGTCATAGATGATTCTACAACTCATAGATCATGGTTTCATAAAACTCTAAATACTTGGCAAAATATCAGAAAACTTACCTGGCATCCATAAGCCCCCTTCACGACTAGTAGTTTGCTCTACACATCGTAAAGTTGTCTCATGGATTGTAGTGCATACTTTTCTTGCTTACTGAAAATATCTATGAGATGGGGTACGAGTCATAAACTGCTTTACGGCTCATAGACCTAGTCGTAGAGACTTAACTTAATGCTCTTTCTTAGCCAACATGACTGACTTAGTCTTGTACCTGCATACTCTATATAAAATACACTATTACCCTATATGCAACCAACCCATTATCCAAAATTACTATCAAAACAAAATATAATAACTACCTATGAATCCAAAAAGTGAAAATAAAGCTAAAACTACACTATTACATTAAAAACCTTGGGTTGGCTCCTAAGTAGCAATTGATTTATTATCATAACACAACATATGTCAAATTAGTTATTCAGACTTCACCAATTGCCAAGCTTCACTCTTCAGCTTATTTGGATGCTTTATGGACTAACGGATATTGAAGAAAACTTCTTTATCATTCAACTTAGACCTGAGTTGACCATCTTCCATATCCACAAGGGCTCTCCCACAGGCTAGAAATGGTCTTCCTAAGATGATTAGGATGTCGAAGTTGACTTTGCAATATTAGATCACAAATCTGCACAGAATATGAATTTTTCCAATTTAACCAGTACATCATAGAGTATCCCTACAAGCTTCTTCACTGTTTGATCCACCATTAGCAACTACATGCTGGTAAGCATAGGGGCTCCCAATCAAAGCTTTTTGTAGACCACAATGGGCATCAAATTGATAGTGGCACCTAAGTCACATAGTGCCCTTGCGAACTCTACATCTCCGATGGTATAGGGTATGGTGAAAGCAACTAGATCTTCACACTTTTGAGCCAAAGACTTTGTAGTGGTAGCATTGCAATATTGAAGCTCTTGAGAAAGCTCTTAAGTCACAGTGTGCTTTTGCTGACCAAGTCCTTCATATACTTTGGATACCCTGTCATCTTCTCGAAAGCCTCGATGAGAGAGATATTGATATATAGTTGCTTTATCATGGAGTGAAAGGGCTTGAAATTGCCTTCCTTCTCTATCTTTTTGAGTCTGTAAGGGAACGGAGGAGGAGTCCTAGAGACGGGCTTAAACCTCTATCGTGCTTTAGTTACTTCACTCACCTTATCCTTTCCATGATCATCTCCTTCATCCGCATCTTTTGCTACAACCATTTCCTAACGAATATCTTCTACATGAATTATACAAAATGGTCAATTGTGCTCTTTCCACATTGATTAGTGATCACCATAAACTGCCCTTCATTATTTTGGATTTTGTACTGTATTACTAGGCAGTGTAGCCCTCTGATGCTAATTTAACTAAGTTGGAACTTGGCTGAACTGTTGTTTTAGCTATTTAATAGCCACATAATGAGACTCTATCTTTTGATTAATGCTTGAAATATCTCATTTCATGCCCCTTAGAGTCTCATCATACATCTCAGCCTCTTCAATAGGCAATCAAATATCTCCTCAATTCTAGAATTGCCAGTACCTGCATCGCGGTTGCGTGGTGGAACATAATGATCATTTTTGGAGCCTTATTTGTTACCCCAATCTATATTTGGACCCTTGTACCTATCATAATAGCCTCCATGGTTGTCTATGTAAGCTCCATCTCTACCAAAGTTCTGACCTTGATTTCCTTGACATTGGCGCCAATAATCTAGATTGGACCCTTGTACATTGGTTTAGCAACCCACTGTCTAATCATAAAACATACACCTCTGCATAGTACGGCTTCTCATACATGGGTGCACGCAGGGGTGGTGAACCACTATGTTCACCCTCTCTTGGTTTTACTTGATTACCATATCTATGCTTGTACGAAGTTGAGAAAGTTACTGCATAATATCTTCATTAATTTTGGCTTTCTCTAACCCCACACTGACAATATAAGAACTCTTTGTAGAAGCTCTATCCTGCTGCCCCTATGCATGTTTTGTCTTAACCACTTGCTTCATACATTCTGCAATTCTTACAAATGGTTGCCCTAGAAAAATGGCCTCCATGATAGTGTCAATATAGGTTTATGTTCTCATTAAGTCCATCCCATAGAGTCAGTTCTAGTTGTTAATGAGTTCCTTGATGTCTTTCCAAATGACCTTCCCGGTGTACCTCCCGAAAGGGAAATAGATTTTGGTATAGATCTCCTTATTGATACTCAACCCATTTCTATTCCCCCTTAACGTATTGCCTCGGTAGAGTTGAAACAATATTTGAGGGACTTATGGAGAAGGGATTTAATAAGCATAGCCAATCATCTTGGGGTGCACCAGTGTTGTTTATGAAAAAGAAGAATCGGTCCCTTAGGACTATTGATTACCGACTACTTAATAGGGTCATCATCAAGAATAGGTATCCTTTTCCAAGGATTTATGATTTGTTTGATCAATTGCAAGGGGATAGCCATTTCTTTAAGATTGATCTTTGGTACGGTATCATCAAGTGAAGCTAAGGGAGTGTGATATTCCCAAGACAACCTTCTGACCTAGATATGGGCATTATGAGTTTGTTGTGATGTTTAGGTTGACCAATACACCAACCATCTTCATGGACCTTATGAATAGGGTATTCAAACCCAACCATAATTCATTTGCTATTGTATTCATTGATGACATTTTGATCTATTCTCATGGTGAGGAGGAGCATAGGGCTCATTTGAGGTTTGTGTTGCAAAGATTGAGAGTGGCGAGGCTATAAGCTAAATATGAAAAGTGTGAATTTTTGTTGAATGAGGTTTCCTTCTTAGGACATGTGATGTTGGAGGATGGCATTAAGGTGTATCCTAAGAAGATTGATGTGATTAAAAATTAGCCTAAACTGTTGACCCCATCAAACATTAAGAGTTTCTTGGGCTTAATGGGGTCTTATCGGAGATTCGTGAATGGGTTCTCTTCTATTGCTTCCCCTATGACACAATTGAATCAAAAGAAGTCCAAATTTATGTGGACCAATAAGTGTAAGAGGAGCTTCCAAACCTTGAAAGATAAGGTTATGTCCGCTCCTATATTATCACTACCAGATGTGCTAGATGGATGTGTTGTGTATTATGATGGTTCTAGAATTAGGTTGGGTTATGTTCTAATGCAAAATAGTAAGGTCATTGCCTATGCTTCTAGGCAACTTAATTTTCATTAAAAGATCTACCCTACCCATGATCTTGAACTAGCCATTGTGGTATTTGCATTAAAGATTTGGCATCATTACTTGTATGGGGTGCATGTAGATGTGTTCACCGATCATAAGAGCCTTCAATATGTCTTCACTCAAAAAGATCTTAACTTGAGGCAAATGAGATGGTTAGAACTTCTTAAAGAATATGATATGAGTGTGCATTATTATCCGAGTAAGGCTAATGTGGTGGCGGATGCTTTGAGTAGGGTGTTTATAGGTAGCCTAACTCATGTTGATGGTGGTGATAGGAAGGTGGATCGATAGGACCATCATTTGGATAGATTGGGAGTTGTGTTAGGGCAAGTGGATAATGGTGGTGTTGTTGTTGTTGTTGATGGTTCTAAATCTTCATTGGTTGATGAGGCAAAAGCTAAGTAAGATCTTTATCCCCCCTTACTAGAACTGAAGGCCTTTGTTGGTGATAGGAAAGTGGAGGCTTTCTCCAAGAGGGAGATAGAGCACTTAGATATCAAGGTAGGTTATGTATGCCTTGTGTTGATGGATTGAGAGAGAGAATTCTTGATGAGGCTTATGGTTCTTCCTATTATATTCACCCTAGCTCTACTCAACTATATAGGGACTTGAGAGAGAGATATTTGTTGGGAGGTATGAAGAAAGATATTGAAAAAATTGTGTCTGGTTTCCATAGTTGTCAACAAGTCAAAGCGGAATATCAAAGGTCGGGTGGCCTAACCCAACACATAGAGGTTCCTACTTGGAAGTGGGAAGAGATTAATATGGACTTTGTAGTTGCATTTTCTAAGACTAGGAAGGATTTTGATTCTATTTGGGTTATGATTGATAGGATGACAAAATTGACTCATTTACTACCGGTTAAGACCATATATGGTGCTAAAGAGTACGCTAGGTTGTATATCCATAACATGGTGAGATTGCATGGGGTTTCTTTATCCATCATATCGGATCATGGAGCTTAATGTACTTCACATTTTTGGAGGTATTTCAAAAGGTGTCTTGGTAGAAAGGTTAAACTTAGTATAGCCTTCCACCCTCAAATGGATGGCCAAACTGAAAGGACCATCCAAACCCTTAAGGAAATTCTTAGAGCTTATGTATTGGATCTTAAGGGTAGTTGGGATGATCATCTTCCATTGATTGAGTTCGCCTACAACAATAGTTGTCATTCTAGCATTGATATGGCTTATTTTGAGGATCTTTATGGTAGATGTTGTAGATCACCAGTTTTGTTGTTTGAACTTAGTGAGGTGGCTATGTTGGGGCTAGGTCTTGTTATGGAGGCTCTTAAGAAGGTTCAGATGATTAGGGAAAGGCTGATGATGGCCCAAAGTCACCAAAAGTCCTATGCCAATGTGAGGAGAAGGGATCTTGAATTTGGGTTTATTTGAAAGTGTCACCCATGAAGGGTGTGGTCCATTTTTGTAAGAAGGGAAAGTTGAGCCCTAGATATGTGGGCCCTTATAGGGTGTTGAGAAGGATCGGTAGGGTGGCCTACGAGTTGGATTTTCCTAGAGAAATGGAATTGGTTCATCTGGACTTTCATGTGTATATGTTGAGAAAGTGAGTGCATAATCCTAATGCTATTGTGCCTCATATTGTTGTGGGGGTAATTTAAGATAACTTCACTTATGAAGATATTCTGGTTCAGATTTTGGATATGCAAGTGAAGAGATTGAGGAACAAGGATGTGGTTTCCATTAAGGTCCTTTGAAGGAATCAACAAGTCGAAAGTTCTACATGGGAGGCCAAAGCGGATATACAAAAGTGAGATCCTTATGTTTTCCCCTCCACTCAACCCTAAGCTATCACCCTAAGTCCTTTATGTGATTTCAAGTCTAAGTTCAGCCCATGACATATGCATACATTCATGTTTAATTCGATAAGTTCATGATGATTTTACTCTTATGTTGAGATTCTTGAAATGATGTTTAAGTGCATTGTTGCATACTTATGCAGGCTGAAATTTTTCATGTTTACATCTCACATATACATCTCTTTAACATTCGGGGATGAATGTTCCCAAGGGATAGATATTGTAACAACCCCAAAAAGTCCTCAAAAATATGCCTCAGAAGTGTCCAGAATTGTAATTTTCATATATCTTAAAATCTGACTTCATATTCTTGTTCAGGGGGTCAAATTGAGTGGAAAATAGGTCTAACCTTGATTTAAGAACAATCGATTAGCAATTCTGAATTTCCAAAAATGCAGATTCCAGTATATTTTTTTGCACAGTTTTGACTTCGCTACAAGACTTTTAAGAATGGGGCCTAAGTGTTCCCAAATTTGGAAATACCTATACTTAGCCATTCTGCACTGTCATATCTTTCTGAAAATTTTCCAATACTCATTCAAAAACTTTGCCAAATATTCTACTGCTGAATTGAAGTCTCAAAAACTCATCTGGATCTAAGGATTTCCTCTCAAGCTTCAAGTCTCCATCTCCATTCTTCATCAAGTTCATCTCCAAAGCTAAGGTCTGTGGGTTTCTTTGAGGGGTTCCTTTCACCAATTATGTACAAGCATCCTTTTCTTAGAAATTGCATGATTTAAAGTTGATTTACCAATGGGTCTTACTTATTATAAAATTCATTGCACACTATTTTGGGGTCTATGAAATTGTGACTGTTTTACTATGTTTTGGGCTGTGAATCTAAGACATAATGTGAGGTTTGATAAAGGGTTTTGATGTATATTCTTTTAAGGGTTACCAAGTATCTATTGATTACTTTACATTGAATTTTCTAGAACAATAACACTCTTGAATTGCATGGTATTACACTAGCACCACACACCCTCTAAGTGTTTGATAAAATGTCTGGTTATGGTTTCTTGAGGACTTGAAGGTCCTATGCATATCTTATGAGTTGAACGACTATACAATGATGGAATAATGATGAAATTATGGTAAAAAAGATATATATATATATATATATATATATATATATATGATGAATAAACTGTGTATATATATGATATTATCTCTATAGGTTTGGGGATGACCAAGCCTAGCTCGTGCGGTGGTAGGCCTTGGTAAACTTGTTAGAGGTTGGTATCCATCAATCTTGTTGGGGGTTTGTACCTATCAACATTGTTGGGGGTTGTACTCTATCAACCTCATGAAGAGGTTTGTATCTCATGCACCTCTCCAAGGAAGTGGCAGGCCTTGGATTGCACTAAGAATGGTCACTCCTTACATTTATTTTATGATCCATATAAGCATGATTTACTACGAGCATCTTCCATGAATACCATATTGCTTTATGTATTCATTGTCTATGCTTATGCATTTTGATTATGTTACCATTAGTTGTTGCACTGCATCCTATATACTTAGTATATTCTAATGTACTAACGCATACTCTATGCCTATGTGATGTCACCATATAAGAACCCGTGCACCGCTTGATCCTTCTCTTTCTCCATATGGCTAGTACGATTGTCTCTCAAGCTTGTTATTGAGTCCTCCATTCCAGGGACGTCTTATGATCTCTTGATATGTAGAAAGATCATCTTACCTTTATTTATATATTGACTATGAGGGTGAGCTCGGTTATTTGTCATGCCCCTCCTCTTATCTATGTAGTAGAGGTGTTGTTTGACATACTATGTATCTATCCTATGAGTCTTGACTCTCTTGTTTCTTGATGATATGATATGGAAGTTTACCCTTAGCCCCAATTCCCTTGTTTATGCTTATCTCTGATTGTCATTTTAATTGCATCCATGACCAAGGATGTGTAATAATATGCTAGGAGAGTTATTTGGGGCTCCTTTGTGTTCCCCATTCGCCGGTCAAGTATAGGCCCTAGGCTTGTGTCATGACAGGGGGGTTTGCAATAATAAATGAGAAATAAACTAACAAACTAATACGATAGAAAAATCAACAATGAAGAGTAACTAGTGTATTGTGTTCCCCATGATTCCCAACTCAGTGTCCTAGGATAACTTAATTCTTCTCTAGCGTATAACATGCAAGACAGTATTTCAAGTTCTCCAAGCCCTTTTGGTCAAAGGTAAGAGGTGAATTTTACAATGCAACTTGGCCTATATCCATACTATGCATTATTAACCATTGCCTATTAGTCCTAGTACAACCTCCCCTTTTCATAGTTTGGTTGATTAGATGAGAATACATTAATCGAATCCTGTTAATTAATTCCTTTTCCTATTTATTACTACCTTAGTTTAGTCAGTAACACTAGTTGACTTCTAATGTTTGCCACCTTTAGAAAACATGCAAAACAAAGAGAGTTAATTAATACATGCATAAACACCTTCCAAGAATTGTGAATTATCCAGTTTTACATTGTTAGTTCTTCCTTGTTCCCACAACTCTGGTTCTAGATTTAGCTACTCATGTTATGTGTAGATTAAGAGATTATGAATTGAAAGACATAATTAAATACTTAAATAATTAAATTAAGGAGCACAAATTCTTTACATGCTATAGATATTTACAAGGGAGCACAAATTCTTAAGGAAGTCTGTGAACTCAAGCCATCTATGTCATGCCGCAATAATAAATTAGGTGCTTCTTGTAAGTCAACCTAAGGTGGACTCTGGAACATAGGCACCTAGGTATGTTTTTTGACCCCTATATATTTTTAGTATGCTTTGATTTTGTGCATTGGGGACAATGCATATCTTTTTCGATGGGGTGTGGGTTGTTATGGGCCTCAGTGAAGTCTGAGTAGCTTGGGTCCATAAATACCACAATTTCTGATCCTGGGTTTTCTTAATTGTGTTCTTTTTTCTTGTGTATATTTACTTTCTGTTAAACCCGCATGTTTAGAATGTCTAGATAGTATTAGTAGTATATGGTACTAATACTTATGGCATATAGCATGTTTTTGTGTTTTGTTTGAAATCGATACACACTAAAAATTTTGGTTAGTAGTCAGATAGCAACCATGCATATTTAGGTGTATGACAATGTTTGTTCTGATAATTAAGGATAAATTGAGATAAGAAGCATAATCTGAGAGTCTTTATTTTAATAATGTATGCAATGGCATGTGAGTGTGATCTTAACATGCTAGATTCATGTGTTTTGATCTAATTCAGAACTTATGTTAGGAAATGGATTAGGAAATGATCTTAGGACATTGTTTTTAATAGTCACTTAGCCTAAAAAGACTAACCAAAACTATGATATATCTCTTATTCCTAATGTTTGAGCCTAACATGTACCTATTCTTTGAAAGTACCTGACTAACCTAGCCTTGTTGGTTGTGAAATCCCAAAATTGGCCGCGGTCCTTCCTAGAACATTGTGTACCTTTACTGAGGCAAAAAGCCTAAGTTGAGGGTGGCTATCAAAAGTGGCCTTAGTTCTAAGGATGGATATTGTGCACCTCAACATAGGCCAAAAACCCTAATTTGAGGGTAGCTCGTGTAACAATGAAACACAAAAATATAGGAGTAAGTTAGTGATACAGATAAAAGAGAAAAAATCACGTACTAGGTGCAAGAAAAATAAGTAATGCCTTAATTATGAGCTAAAAAGAAAAATTGAAATGTAAAAACAAGGCAAAACGCTGAAAAATGATAAGAAAGCACCCAGAAAAACATGAAATAGGAAAAAGAAAGAATATGGTGAAATTAACAGAGTTGGTAGGGCAAAATTATAGAAAAATTCAATGTCAAGTTTAGTCACTATGCTCCCGAAATACCATAAGAAAGCCCCCTGAGCCTAAGTTACAAGCTAAGAATGTCCTAAAATGATCCTAGTCCAGTTAGTTCAGGATCTTAATCCTTAGTATATGGGAAAGTCTATGGTATTAGGAATGATTAAAGAATATCTTTTGTGAGAGTGAGTGATTTTACATTGTCCCAAGGTTATACATGAAAATATCATTGCATGTTAGATATGGGACTTTTTTCCCTGAGGGTACTTATATTGCATTGTTAGCATAGACTTATTAAGTGATTGTGGATTACTAATAGTACCTCACTTTTCATAGTTTTGTTGTCTTATGTACTACTCTGCATTGTTTACCTAGATGGCTATCTCATCTCTTTTTGAAAAGTTGGTGTGGGTATATGAGTTTGAGATTTATCTGATGTATACTATTAAGTTGAGGTCTGTGTGTATCGTGTTGTCTATATAGATTAACTCCTTCGCTTGAGGACAAGAAAAAATAAGTTGAGGGTGTTGATGTGCTACAAAAGTACAACACTTTTAATACTGAAAACATGGAATTTTGTGTGTCTTAATGCGATGTTAGTTGGTTTTATATGTTTTTGTGTTTGTATTTGCAGAATTATAGGTTGGCCTTGATTTTCAAAAAAAAAGTGCAGAAGTTGACAATTTTTGCTATTATAAAAGACTCTTTACAGGTTGAATATCATTCTATGGGTCGTAGGGTGGTTTCATGAACAATTCCAGTGAGGGACTATTTTCTGATGTTGATTCTACAAATATGCAGCCGAGCCGTAGAAGCTTTTACGAATCATAGAAGATGGTTCATGCCTTGAGAATCAAAGATTGGGATTTTCTAAAGTTTCATCTGAAGAAACTCCCTTTATATGTTGTAAATAACTTTACGAGTTTTAGAGGAGTTGTCACGCCCCAAAGTCCCATAGGACGGACCGGCACCCGTTGCCGATAAGGCTCTGGAGAACTAACCTATAACTATATGGATTCTGTACATATTATAAGGGGTTCCTATGTTTGGCATGTCTTTAAATAGATAAATAGGTATAACAAGCCAAAAGGAAATGCATATGACTGGGCCGTTGGGGCCACGCTGTCTAAAGTGCGAGACAAGACTTCACTGTGCTTTACATAGTCTACAAAGCCTCTAAATAAAGAAAAACATCTAACAAGGGTTGAGACAGGCCCCGCCTCAACAAACTTTGCAATAAAAACATGTAAGCACTAAACATGTACAAAGCCCCGAAACAACCTGGAGCTTGATGACAGCAGCTGAATATCCTGTACTCCTACTGGGGAGATCTACTAACACCTGTACCTGCAGCATGAAATGCAGGTCCCTCGTAAGGGACGTCAGTATGAGAAAATTTACTGAGTATATAAGGTAGGATATACTGTATATATAAAGTAACAACTCAAATGAAAACATGCATCTGTGGTAGAGCAGGGACCACCTTTAGTTATACTGTGGAATCATGTACTTTACGTCCTTTATATCATGTTACCTTTACTGTAAAATTTGTACTGTAAAATTTGTGCATAGCTATAATCATGTGACCAACTTATCAATGGTAAGTATATCGGAATCATCCCTATGCCAGGTTCTGTATGAATCCCCTCGGGCTACCACCCATAATACTGTATCGGGATCTTCCCTATGCCAGGTTCATAACAAACCCTCTTGATCTACCACCCATCAAAACTGTATATTGTATCTTTCAATTACCTTTGAGATGATTCTCTTGGTAGCCATAATAGTGGAGCTGTAAGACTATATATGTAACATATGACATGTGGATAATCACACAGGACAACATGACAGTGAAAAGAGTGCGTTACCTAAATAATAAAATGCATATGAATTGGAATAACTTGTGAACTTTATTTTGTAGCAGGAACTCATGTAACTTGGTGTCA